>JASEVX010000014.1:13841181-14118681 GCA_031761405.1 Serripes groenlandicus | reverse complement strand
GCAAGTTGCTTGAAAGTCTGTTATGCGTAGTACTGATCTAAGACAGTCAGAAAACACATGTATAAGTATAATAATTTCACATCGAAACTGTGAATTCATCGAAATATTTCAAAATAATTGTTTATTTTATTAATGCTCGAAGTGTTTAAAACACAAACAACGACACATATTAAACATACCATATCAAAATATAAAATTAAAAGGTTATTGCATGAATAGGGGATATTAATGTGCTGGGAATCGTACCGGCATAGTTTTGCAGATTCCAATAAAATTTAGTGAAGAGGTGTCATATGGGCTCAGGGTGTGCGCTTTTGAGTATCATTGCTAAAGACCCACCCGTTGTTATGCAGCTAGCATAGAAACACGTTTTAAGTATCTTATATCTCCTACAGTTTTGAATATGGAGAGCTGAAACTTCGGTTATAGGTACTTCGAAATATGTAGAAAAAACGTATCCCAAACGATTTATTATTAAGGCTTTGTTTCTAAATGGTAGCCTTTCAAAGAAAGGGTATCTTTTTACTGTCGTTTTTTACTTCAATCACCCCTAGCACTGCAGTGGTGGTATTCGATTTTATTAGACCATCTGATAGAGCTATTTAAGAGCTACACAACCTTTTTTACGTGTTTAACCTCCCACCTCGGTTTTTCAAGCTAGAACCGGAAATTTGCAAAATATGCAAAGGCGAAAATCACCAAAGCGAATCAAACGTCGACTACCGGCTTATCATTAAATGTGTTGTATGCTTCTAATCTCCAGTACTTTAAATATTTATTTTCAGATATGTTGATTATATATATATATATATTTATTTTTAAATTAATTATGTCTTCCAAAATGATTCGCAATTTGTAGCGCAACTGTATAATTTGCTATCTTCATTTTCGCTATTCATGATGGCCGATAAGGAGCCGGCACTTGCATATTGCAAATGAGCAGCCAGTAATGATTCTGATGAAATTATCGCAGTTCTGGATTCTCTGAACGGTTATTAATCAGAATTATCTGATCGTGTATCTTGTCCGAACGATATGTTCCAGCTAGAATAGCACAAGTAGCCTGACCACATACTTCCCGAAAAGCCAAGGTTAGCCGGACCTTTGCCTTCTTTGGAAGTTCTGGCACTCCGGCTTACATTACATACATGTATTTTTTATCTTATTTAAGATTTTCCAACAACCATACATGATGACTACCCTTGAAGATCGAATTCAAAATCCCGAGTTTAATAACTGGGTGAAGAGTGCACTAACATTGGACTTTGCAAGGGACGCTGTAAAGGAATTTGTGGAAAAAGAGATCAAAATAAATCACAAATCTCTCATTCAAAACATTTCGAGCACCTGCTCGTCTTGTTCCTTTAACACATGTTCGAACTGTCCAAAAAAAGAAACATGCGAAAATGAAGAATTAAAAAGAAAAATTATAAAATCCCATAATACAAGGAAACCTTCCTTTGATAACACTAATCCTAAAGATTGCTGGTCACAGCCATGGGAGTTTGCAAAGTGTTTTATGCCAAAATCTGGGGATGGAAAGACCAAAGTCGCAGATGAACCAGATTTCCCTAGTCTTATTCACGTCATTGTCAACAACGTGAATTTAAGGGAAAAAGCGATAACGTTAGATGACGACAAAATATTCATAAAGGTAAACCTCTAGTTTTAATGTTCAGAACATAGACCTTTATGTAATTATTAAAATGATAAATTCTTGCTCAATGTGAGTTATTATGATCAACCTGTGTCGTCTTTCAACTATATCTTCCAACGTCTAAAATTAATTTACGAACAGCTTAGAGGCCATATATTTTATTCAAGATTCTTTTAAATTCACCAAGAAAATATTATCTAATAAATCTCGATCGAGTTTGAAACTGGGTAATTGTGTCAAAGTTAGTGTATTAGAAACGAACATTTTGAAATATTATAGACGCTACCGTTATCATCACATTAACAATTCTAAGTCATACGAACATTCATCTTTATAGATTCTGGTCAAACTTTAAGCTTTATCCCTTGGGGTCAAAAAGTAGTCACACTACCAGCTTTAAGAAAAACAAGAAAAAGTCATTACATATTTTTTTGATTTTTGTTAACAGTTTACAGACTACATTGTTAACTCGATCTTCAGAAAATTTTCATCTCCATCAACTACGGTCATGTTTGAAACCGGGTCATGAGGGATAAACAACTAGATAAAGTCAAACTTTTCTTAAGCAGACAATCAGGAGAAAGTCAAAATGTGGCTGCTGAAGACATGTATCTTTTACATGCAAGTCAATATTTATATTAAAAATATAATTGGTCAACTGCTATTAAAGCGACATCCGAAAGCTCAAACACAGAAATGCATTTCGTACATTGTCGCTTTATTACAAAATAAAAGTCTTGGTCCATCAGAACAAAGTTGTGAAATAGCTAATGAATTTCAATAGGAATACAGTTTTCTAAAATAAAATTCTTTTCAAATGTTCAGAATCAGTGGTAATTGTAAGTTCTTGTCGAAAATGATATCATCGACGATTTGTTGAATCCATCTATCTCAATGATGTTTAATTTCACGTCCATTGTAGGCTAGAGACGACCGTAATGAAATCATGCATAATGCTGGATTTAATGTGGATGACCAAACATTCAAGGGCTATACTGTAGATATACGTAAAATATTATTCTGCTTTGAAATGACAGACACAGTGAAATCAGCTTAATCAAGGATTGGTGAGGTAATTTGAAATACTTTTAAAGAAAATTCACACTGAAACCGATATAAGGAGATTTACAATGTATGGACACAAACTATCAAAGTGTATACACCTACTCGCATAGTCGAACTTTGGTAATGACCGAATATAAGAAACTTTTAGGATGTTTATTAACTGCGTGGTAGCGAACTCCCGAATGGTTGTTTGTTTACTTGGTTTTTATTGAGGTTTTACGCCGTTTTCAACATCATTTCAGTAATGGCACATGGACCGTTAACTTCTTCAAGAACCCTGGGTAGACAAACTAGTACTAGGCTAGGAAGGGCAATCCACAATGATCACATAATAAGCACTCGTGATAAATTAGACCATTTACGCATAATATTTATATTTATCAAATAAAGCAATCTCAGAGAGTGTCAAAATCATATTGTTTAAATATCATATGACACAACTAGTTTGGTTTCCAGTCTTACGCTCAAGTCTTTGCTCCATCGAGGAAACCAAACTATAAAAATGTATCAGGGCAGCGGTTTGACATCATATAACGTTAGTCACTTAAGCACCAAAACCGGCAAATGTTTTCGAAATATGCATCATAAATCACTTTATGTGATAAATAGAAAATGTCATTTGTGTTTATTTATTATCAAATTTAATCGTTAACTAAGCTGAAAATGAAGCTCGCATAGGCCCGCGTCATATCGTCTTAGTAAACTCTGTTATTAAAACATAAACTATCCTCTTTATACAATAACACAAACAAGTTAGTCCAGGTTACAATGATTTCTCAATAAATATGACATTTTGTGTATCCATACCCAAAGTAATTATTGCGGTGCTAGATAAAATATCTCATTCGTGTTTACTTATTATCACGTTTAATCATGTCTAAGCTGAAAATGACGCTCGCCCAGGCCCGCGTCATATCATCTTACTAAACTTTTTTATTAAAACATAAAATATCCACTTTATACAAAGTCACAAACAAGTTAGGCCAGGTTACAATGCTTTCTCGAATAAATATGACATTTTGATTATTCATAGCCAATGTAATTAGTGCTTATTCGAATTCATGGAAATTACTAAATAAAAAAATGAGGTTTGGCATTCATTTGAACAGCAATAAGATAAACCTCAAAACAATGAACTTTTGAAATATGACAAATGATCAGTTGTACTACAAATTCAGGGTTAGGTTCTTTCTATCTGAATATGCTCTGAATTACAATTGATCCAGGGAAGTTTTTAAAACACATCTTTCATTATTAGGCATCATTTGTATAGAAGCGCACACCGTTAATAACATCTATGTCAACTACTGCAAGGTAAGTAGCTCACATATTTTCACGAACAAAACACGGTATATACATGTAAATTCAAATACTATTCTTTCTGTTATTAAGAACTAAGGTAAGTGTAAGACCATGTATAAATGTATGATTATAATTACACACCATTTGTAAAATGTAACACTGTTAATAAAACGTTAGGGCACTTTATGGATATTCTCCGTATGTGCATACTCACCTTCGAAGCCGTATATCTCTAATCACATTGAGCTATCAGAGATTGTTTTTCATTTAATTTGTTTGAAAACCCATCAAGGTCTGTACAAATGATGGTTGTCATTGTAGAAATATCTATTCTCTAGCGTCGATGGAACGCTTTTTGGATTAACGTCTGTTTTCTTTAAAGAAAAGAACAATATGACAGTCACAAGAAAACATTTATCATAAGCTATTAAACAAATATCTAAATGTGTTTGCCAAGCAAAATGACAGTACATCTGAAACATATTCTTCGACAGAGTTATTTATTAATTTCTCCTTTTACTAAGTCTATACAGGTTGTAAGAGAAATATACATTTTAGGAAAACTGTAGATTCAATTTTTAGTTATTGAACTTGACATCATTTTTGTGAATGGTACAGTTGTATCTAATTATTCATTTTAGCTCTCCAGTGGCACTCTAACGATAACTGTGAAAGACATCGCACGTGTCATCAACGCAGCGATTGCATCATTAAAGACACTTTCGAATGAAATAAATGACTCAATTCTCGAAATCTCAAAATTATCCCAACGCTGCAAACAGGAAATAGAGAACGAGGCAAACAAAGGTATCAACTTCCTGGAGATCAAAGTCAATGATGGTGTCATCTTAATTGAACGTAAAACTAAAAAAGGCGTTGAAGAGGTGCACGATGAAACTAAACATGGCTTGGAGGATATTAAGAAAGAGACGACAGAAGCAACGGATCAACTAATAGTTAAACAGAAGGAAGGGGTGGATGCTATTGCAAGCAAGGCAAATGAAGAAGCATCCCAACTGCAATACCTTTGTGAAGAAAATACAGTTGCCCTACAGAAAACGGTTGAAACAGAATCCGAAGCACTAAAGCATAAAGCACATTTAGTAACTGAAGAACTAAAAATGAAAGCAAAAGAAGAAAACATTGCAATTAAGAGAGAAAAGGAAAAGTTAATTGGCATCATGAAAGATGGTATTCAAAAAATAAAGACCGACATAAAGTTGATTCAGAAGACAGAAAAGGAAACTGAAGAAGTCAGAGATGAAATAAGCCAGACCGCAAACGAGATACAGCGAACTACTGACGCATGTGTGTCTACATTGCAGAATGTCGCAACGGCATGTTTAGAAAGCCTCTACAAAGAAACTGAGATATTCGGGACATTTATAAGAGATTCAAAATCACAGTCAGGTCAGTTATGCACAAATGTTATTTGTTCAATCAGCAGTAAGGTCATATCAATGTATTTTGTGATGAGACTAGGGGGATTCACAGTAATTAATACGACTGCTGAACTGGTGTCTATACATTGTTTTCGTTTTCGGTGATAACACCTTCTTGCAACCCGTCGATACAATGGATATATTGTTGACAATTCGGACTATAGTCATATTCAAATAGTTGTAAAAAATGGAATATAATAGCTGTTCAATCACTTATAATGTTACAGATAATTATTACAGATACATTTTCATTATACATAAAATGTTTATCAAGTCTCCGAAACTTTGAGCATTATAAAATATGCATTGTAGAACTATGTGTGAATAAGTTTGTTGAAACATACTTTGATATTATACATAACTATGTATTTACAGAACCAGACAAACTCAATAACTTTGAGTATAAGCTCATGGAGCTTAGCGGCACCATGCAGGAAGTACAATCCAGACAGGTATCGAATTGTTTTCTATTGCAAACATCACGTACACACCTTTATTGTTAATGGATATACGAAGGAACGTGATCCAAAAGTAATACATGTTTCTTTGTAACATTGGGTATTAGTTGATATACATTGATGAAATTCAAACCATATGTACATATGTTTTTTATCAACTTTATGACGACTTAATTTGTTTAATCTTGTCATTAATTTAATTATCAGTTGTTGTCATAAAAAACCGAGTTAAGCCCTAGGCGGGCCACATCGTAGCTTTACAAGAAAGTAAAAGGTTTAAACTATATATTTCACATATACGCTGACATAAGATAAAGAAAATTTGCTTGACATTAATTTGATGTTATGTTGCTCTAATTACAACTTTTTAGTATTGTTGTTGCATGATTACCATCATAATAGGAAAGTTGCTTAGCGACGTGCAAGAACCTCACTTACAGAAATGTCAAATGAAAATTCAAAATTATTTTTGGAAATTACAATTCAGAAGCGTGCACCAAGAGTCAAGCAATCACTAGCGATGTTTACATGCATTGTGTTCATGGTTTGAGGAGAGAAATCAGTGAACAAATGACGGTACTTGCGAGTAAGCCAGTTCCTATATTGAACGGAACAGTGACAGTGTCGTTTTCACCTATAATAGTTGTCATATTTTACGCATTTCGGTAAACAGTGGCAATAAAAATACATTTAGCTTTGGCTACTGGGGAAGTTAATGCAGAAAGTGTGTTGATACGACTGTTATTAAAATATGTTTTCAATGTGTTTCACTTCAAACGGCGACATCAGAATTACGTTACTACCATGGCCTAAGAAAGAAAGAAAGGGAAACTGAAGAAGTCAGAGATGTCATAAGCCAGAACGCAGACGAGATACAGCGAACTACTGACGCATGTGTGTCTACATTGCAGAATGTCGCAACGGCATGTTTAGAAAGCCTCTACAAAGAAATGGAGATATTCGGGACATTAATAAGAGATTCAAAATCACAGTCAGGTCAGTTATGCACAAATGTTATTTGTTCAATCAGCAGTAAGGTCATATCAATGTATTTTGTGATGAGACTAGGGGGATTCACAGTAATTAATACGACTGCTGAACTGGTGTCTATACATTGTTTTCGTTTTCGGTGGTAAAATCTTCTTGCAACCCGTCGATACAATGGATATATTGTTGAAAATTCGGACTAGAGTCTTATTCAAATAGTTGTAAAAAATGAAACATAATAGCTGTTCAATCACTTATAATGTTACATATACTTATTACAGATACATTTTCATTATACATAAAATGTTTATCAAGTCTCCGAAACTTTGAGCATTATGAAATACGCATTGTAGAACTATGTGTGAATAAGCTTGTTGAAACATACTTTGATATTATACATAATTATGTATTTACAGAACCAGACAAACTCAATAACTTTGAGTATAAGCTCATGGAGCTTAGCGGCACCATGCAGGAAGTACAATCCAGACAGGTATCGAATTGCTTTCTTATTGCAAACATCACATACACACCTTTATTGTTAATGGATATACGAAGGAACGTGATCCAAAAGTAATAAGACTTTTGTTGTAACTGTGGGTATTAGTTGATATACATTGATGAAATTCAAACCATATGTACATATGTTTTTTAATCAACTTTATGGCGACTTAATTTGTTTAATTTTGTCATTAATTTAATTATCAGTTGTTGTCATAAAAAACGAGTTTAGCTCTAGGCGGGCCACATCGTAGCTTTACAAGAAAGTAAAAGGTCTAAACTATATATTTCACATATACGCTGACATAAGATAAAGATAATTTGCTTGACATTAATTTGATGTTAAGTTGCTCTAATTACAACTTTTTAGTATTGTTGTTGCATGATTACCATCATAATAGGAAAGTTGCTTAGCGACGTGCAAGAACCTCACTTACAGAAATGTCAAATGAAAATCCAAAATTATTTTTGGAAATTACAATTCAGAAGCGTGCACCAAGAGTCAAGCAATCACTAGCGATGTTTACATACATTGTGTTCATGGTTTGAGGAGAGAAATCAGTGAAAAAATTATGGTACTTGTGAGTAAGCCAGTTCCTATATTGAACGGAACAGTGACAGTGTCGTTTTCACCTATAATAGTTGTCATATTTTACGCATTTCGGTAAACAGTGGCAATTAAAAGACATTTAGCAATGGCTACTGGGGAAGTTAATGCAGAAAGTGTGTTGATACGACTGTTATTAAAATATGTTTTCAATGTGTTTCGCTTCAAACGGCGACATCAGAATTACGTTACTACCATGGCCCGTTCTATGGTTTTATAATTTTCATAATCTCACAGAAATTTTATCTTTCAAGCATTTTTTTTAAATATATGACATGTATGTCAGAGAAACGTTGACTTCTGATAAAATCGAGTTTATTTGAAACAAATATGATTTGTGACGAAATTGTAACTATTAACTCTGGATCACTTCTCGTATATGTCGTTAGTTATAAGCATTATAACTGATGCATTTTATTAAGAGTCGTCTCTTCATAAGTGAATACGTGAATTATTGAAAGTAACACAACTCAAACTCGCATGTTTCATTGTATTGATCTTCACGGCGTATATTAACTGAAAATGTGACATCAAAATTACGTTACTACCATGGCCCGTTCTATGGTATTTATGATTTTCATAATCTCACAGAATTGTTATCTTTCAAGCATATTTTTTAAATATATGACATGTATGTCAGAGAAACGTTGACTTCTGATAAAATCGAGTTTATTTGAAACAAATAAGATTTGTGACGAAATTGTAACTATTAACTCTGGATCACTTCTCGTATATGTCGTTAGTTATAAGCATTATAACTGATGCATTTTATTAAGAGCCGTCTCTTCATAAGTGAAGCGTTATATCTTGAAACCTGATTGCTTGCTCGCGGGCATCTTGTACGAACACTTTTGAAACTTTCTTTCTAACGGTGTATCTATGAGAAGATGTCTCGTTATTCATATTGATTGTGTATTTAATGTAAGGTCAAGTTGAATTATGGCCAAAACACGTGAATTATTGAAAGTAACACAACTCAAACTCGCATGTTTCATTGTATGGATCTTCACGGCATATATTAACTGAAAATGTATCGATTGTTAGGCTATCATTTAATTTCTTTGTGCTGCAAACGAAGTGTTCAACTTTCTTCTAACCCGAAAGACATCATTAATAACTAAATAAACTCGTATTCAAATGTTTTTCTTGTTACACATACACTCATTGTATTCATTATTTATGTACATATTATTATAAATGTCAGTGGAATTTTGTTTTCGTTTCAGAGGAAAGTATTCCCATTTGATAATTTGGACATTGAACTAAAATCTGAGAACATGTGTTCAATAACAGGCATGACCAAGGTTAGTACTGATACACTAGCAGTTGTTGACAAAATCAACAACAGAGTCAAAATTATAAACGTGCGTAGTAATACCATTATTTCCATTGTTGACGTCGACAATCCATTTGACATTACTTGTGTTAATCCACACGTGTTGGTTGTGTCGTGTAGTGAAGCGCTTCAGTTTCTTGATGTTAAAGACGACAAGCTTACTGTTGGAAAGAAAAGGTTAGAGTTTCCAAACTGGTGTGGAGGGGTTGACTATACAGATGTCGACAAATTGTTTGCCGTATCGTTTGAAGACTCCCAAACAATCAGAATTATCAACATGGAGGGGGATACTTTACGTGTGATCAAACTCAAGCAGGTTGTGCAAGGGCTGCCTAAACAGATTTACCTTATGTTTAGTCAAGACGGAAGAAGGATATATGTGATGAATACTATGTTGAACGCATGCTCTTGTTTCAACTCTCTAGACGGGACACTCATACATAGCTATGAGCATGCCAAACTCGAAGGTCCTAGAGGCATAGCCGTAGATTCAGGAGACAATGTGTATATTGCTGGACTTCAGTCTACTAATATACACCTCTTTTCACCGGATGGTTCACATGTGTCCATTTTTCTTGATAAAAGTAATGGTATTGAAAATCCAATAGCAATTGCTTACTGTGATCAAGACAATGCACTCTATGTCAGTCACAGTATATATGGTAAGGATGTCGTATCAATCTGTCCGACTTGATTACTTATTCCCAGAACTGCAATGCTAGCCTCCCCTGGCAGCCATTTTGATAGGTGATTTTACAATGAGTTGCATTGAGAAATCATAAATATAATTTAATTAAACAATTGCATTTGCAAAAAAAAATTAAACCAATAAGTCGATATAATCAGATCATATACAGGCATCAACGAAATATGGCTGTCAAACTCCAATTCCTTGGTGTTTTTCTAATTTAAATTATCACATTAGTCTAATATACTCTATGAAAATTGCCGACAAAGGAGATAATTATTTTAGTTCTGGGAATCATATATACTCAAAGAAAACAAAAAGTATAGCTTTTGTATTGTTCGTGTTCATTAGTGATACATGACAATTTCAGTTTACGATATAAATTTAATTATATGTAAACTGCTCTTGGTATGTATTTCCAATGCTACATTTACACTTACACGAATACGACGAAATTATATATACCACCGGAAAAAAGGGTGATCTTTAGTCTAACTGACAGATTGATTTAGTACATAAAGTCTGTGCACATTTAACTGACACACGATGAATACGTAACCAGGCGAATTGTCATAGGAATTGATAGGGTACATTGCGACAGTTTTGTATGTCATCAGTGCATACTGATACATGTACCAATCGACTTATATACCAACCGAATGATCCCGAGCTACACTGACCACAGTAGAGTGAGATATAACCCCAAGTAAATACATCTTGTAAATTATTAGTTTGTATAACACTAATGAATGACCATTATAATGGAAGCTTAATGTGTGTGGTGTGATAATGGATCAGGATCGAACCGCATAAACATGCACTTTAATTCAGAGCCACAATAATTAATTCATTCGATAAATTGATATAGAGCAACATTAATCATTGTATTTATGTTAACCGTAATCTTGTACGTAGAATTGTAGATAAAGAGAGTAAGTATTGCAAGAAACAACTCAACAATTCTTTTAAATGGGTGGTTCTTACCTGTGTTACGAAGAGTTGCAGAGGATGACCACTTATTACTTTGAGGAAAGGTTCTACATTTAAATAAGTTTTAATATGAATTAAGGCAAAACCTCTGAACATTTCGAGAAGTGTATTCAGTCTCATCAGATGTAATCCCCTACTCAAAGGATTGATAAGCTTTTGCGCAATGATGCCTTTACTATTGCCTAAATTGATAATAAATAGAGTTGTCAATGCAGGTGTTGAGAGTTCAAGTTGAAGCTGAATCAACTTACTTCCCAAACCTAAAAGAAGCTGCCAAACCAAATATATTCATTCTGCAGACTTGTGATTTGTATGTCAACGTAGTTATGTTTCAAATCATTCTATTTTAATCATTAACTAATTGTCTACTGGAACATGACTTCACTTTGCATTAGCCTATACATTTTGGGGAAACTATACATTATGTAAGGAGACTGATTCGTCTTCGATTAGTTTGATGTTTGTTATATGACCTTAAATTTACTTTTCATACGCTTGCTTACATTGTATTTTACATGGAAAGTTTGAACACGTACTTCAGACTTCAAAAACATAAGTTAATGATGCAAAATTAAAACAGTTTGTCGCTCAAGTTAGATTATGTGCTTGGGGTGAGTGGGGGGGGGGGGGGGGCAGGCAATGTATCATACATAAGGAAATAACATTGAAATGTGTTTTAAGTATATAATTACGAATTGAAAATTACTTAGAGGTAAGTTATGTTGGTGGAATTGGACCTTACTGAATAAATTAAATTGATGTAAAAAATAATGATACAGATATCAATGCATGTTGATATTCACCGCAAATAATATCAGCAAAGCAGAGATTTTGAGTCAAAGTGTTTCCATTAATCTTTTGCAATTGCACTACCACTAGTACATAAAATATTATGAATGCAAAACAAATTACATCGAACTTAAACATAACCGGAGAGCTAGTTGTATGAAATTGCAACTTCTTCCAGTTATGTTTTAAATTTGCATTTTTAAATGCGCACTAAGATGACTTATATGTGACGCTTTTGAAAGCATTTGAGGTAACACACTAATACAATGGGAAATTGCTATTTTCATAAAGCACCGCCTCAATTAATGAGTGTCCGCCTAGGGTGCAGGAGGTCACGGGTTCGATCAGACAATCGTTTTAACAATGTCAATTTAGTAAATTTCTCGAATTTGTGCACGTGAAAATTCATATGCGTCAAATTACGATAAATGCTAAACTCTGTAAGTGTTTATTTCTTAATTTGCTCACATATCATTGATTAGACATTTGAGAGAAAAAAATAATTATGTACAGAAAATGATTCATCTTTGATTAGCTTAATGTTTGTTGTAGGCAATTGAAGTAATTCCATGCATTGCATATGTGTGGCATACATTGTATTTTTAATTTTGCAGCTTGAACAAATATTTCCCTTCGAAATGTTAAGCTTATCAATCAACATACATCCTTTAGTATTGGTGTTAACTAAAAACAGTGTTGTAAAACCCATTTTAGATCAATTTAAGTTTAATAATTTGTGTTTTGGAGAAAGTTTGTTTGCTTTACTGGGGTTTTACGCCGTTTTCAACATTATGTCAGTTCACTTATTCATGACCCTTGGGTAAACAAACCAGTACTAGGCTAGAAAATGTGCATTGACCGTCGTGCCGCGACTGGGGATCGAACCCGGGACTCCCGGTTTCAAATCCGAGACGCTAATCACTCGTTTTGGAGAAAGAGGAATTATTTTGTTTCATTGTATTCTTTTGTTTCTCTGTAGCTGTTAGAAATGTTTATTTTATGTTTTCTTTATTTACAATGTATGTTTTTTTGTAAATAGTTTTGATAAAGTTAACTCTTTCTTCTAATTGTTCTTTCGGCTAGCAGTTTCAGTTATACGAATATGATATTATTTCCAAATGTTCAGATATTTACCCAATATAGAAAGTACTCGCTTCTTTAACACTAATGTGTTGAATATGCATTTCTACTTATACTACACATGTATACTTCATGTGCCAGAAGAGACTGAGTACGAAATGTGTGTGGACAAAATCGCGTTTGTTAGAATGTAATTCTTACTAAAATACTGATACACTGGTTGAGTGTTGACTGGAGTTTAACGTCGATTACACCAGTGTTTCAGTTACTATTATATCACCGGGGCCAGTTCATCTATGCATGTGTTTCCTGATTTTCTGAGACAAGCACCCAACACTTTTTTTTAGTTAGCTTAAAAGCAATGTTTGATGCTGGTCGCAATGGCTTTTGCAATAGGCAAAAAATATATAAAGGTTAGCAGAGATTCGAATTCACCACTGATAAATTGGAATCTATATGATTCTAGGAATGTGTTGAAAAAGCATTCCTACTTCTTTAACAAATAAGCGCTAATTCTGGATGCGAAAAATAATACAGTTACTTAAACATAGCGGAGGAGATAGATGCTGGAAATTGCTACTTTTCCCTGTATTTTTTTTTAATGTGCATTGTTAACTGTACGCGTACATGTTTCATAAGTGACGCTTATGGGGAAAATAGATATGAACACTTGGAAATGGCTCTTTCTCCAAGAGCACTGATATTGATACTGTGTCTTTCCTAGTTATGTTTTGAGCATGATTTATATTTGTTCGAAACGTAAGTGCTTATAGTAACTGTGACAACGGCTACAGCGTTCTACAAACAAAAGGTTGAATACAATTGTTACTGTCACAATATGTAACAAACAAATATCAAGGCGGGATAATATTCTTTCATGTGGTAAAGCGATGTTGGTCTTTGTATTGTCACCGTCAGTGTCAAGTAACTAAATGGTTGGCAGATGCTCTAACACATTGGTAACTCTATGTAATTCATTGTTCGTTTTTGACGTCAATTTATCGCTAGACCAATTTTCTTTTAAAGGGTGTGCGTTGTTACAGTTAATATTCAGTATCCCCGGTATTATGGAATAGTTTTCTTTGCGTTCACGCATCAACACTGTCACTCCGGCCACATCGATCAAGGACGCCGTCATATTCAGTTCTTACATATTGCCGTACAGATTTCTCTTCATACTCATGTTAACTGGTCACACATGTTTTCCTCGGTGCTCTAGCATTGTTGTAGTAAATGTATAGACTCCGCAGTTTCCTTTTTACGCCACTTGAACGTTGAGGCGATGCGGACAGCTGAAACTTTGAATGCATATGTGTATAACCCCCCTTGCGATGGGGACAGCTTGAACGTGTGTCTTACGTCTGTTGTGTCCCGTGCGTAGCATGATTATGACGACTTACTCCAGGGTCCGGAACTATAAAGCTCGAAACGTTCTCAACTCAGAAACGTTCTCCATGCTCAGAATTCATGCTCACTGGAGAACAGTTTCTATTCGTTCTCAGACGCGAACCATAAAGCACTTTGAGTACGTTCTCCACTGAGTTTGTTTTGGAGTACGTTTGGACCAGTCTAGAGCACGGCTTATAGATGAATTAAGCGGCCCAAATTGCGGAAGTGAACACATTTTGTTTGCAGTTAAGATCGGCAATTTTGCTCTGCGAATATACGATGATTTTTGGAAGACAACAACAAGCAGGTAGAGTAACTTAAAATTTCGCTTACGAATGATCGATTTATGAAAGAAATATGTATTTTATTCTTGTTTAACTGCTGTGAATTGTATCTTCAAACGCACTATCAACAATTCCAATTCCTCCATTTTTAAGAATCGAGTTTCGATATTGATCAGTTATGTGAAATCATTATCTGACAAATTCGTGACTGCCCCCACCCTTGTACCGCCCTGTTATCATAGAGTTAGTTCCCTTAAGCGCCCTTGAACTTCAACATTTTATCGCATCGAATTTTGTTTGAAAACCGATTTGTTTTTGTTATCGGTAAGAGTGGGTCTTCTTGCACTTGGATTGTTCAGAGACGCGTATCTCATTGTGAATTTTGGTTAGTAATAACTGTATAGATATTGATGCGCTAAACAAGTAGTAACTACTTCATGATAATCAAAGGATTGTTATCATTATTTAGACGCTCTGTTGATAAGTTCCAACTATATATTTTTAGAAATTCGCACATACGTATCAACTATCTTTGGAAGTAATACTTGTACTAAGTAGATACCAAATTTGTCATATGTTACCCCCTTTCAAACAGTATTTATCTGCTAGATCTGTAATGAGTGATGTGTATTAAAAGGGTAGATCAAATAAAGTCTAAACACAACTTAAATTTGAAAAATCATATTTAATTGTAGGATTTGTCTCTGATGGTAAAGATTCTATAACAGGATAGATATATTGTTTTACTCAGCACTGAGAAAATAATACAAGTTCTTTAAATTCATGTAAGTGGCTGGAACAATTTTACTTTTTGAAAAGCCACTGAACAAAAATAGTTTGCCCCTCAATAAAGTAGGCTTGACCTGATAAAGAACAGTTCCAAATTGATGGAATTGTATTCAATGATGAAATATGATAGCCGTATATCAATGTATTCACTGATCAGATAGAATATACGTATAGTAAAGTATTCACTGATTTAATAGGATATCAGTATATCAATGTATTCACTGATGAAATAGGATATCCGTATATCAATGTATTCAATGATGAAATAGGATAGCCGTATATCAATGTATTCACTGATCAGATAGAATATACGTATATCAATGTATTCACTGATGAAATAGGATAGCCGTATAGCAATGTATTCACTGATGAAATGGGATAGACGTATTTCAATGTATTCACTGATGAACTAGGATAGACGCATATTAATGTATTCACTGGTGAAATAGGATAGCAGTATATCTATGTATTTACTGATGAAATAGGATAGACGTATATCTTTGTATTCACTGATGAAATAGGATAGACGTATATCAATGTATTCACAGATGAAATAGGATAGACGTATATCAATGTATATACTGATGAAATAGGATAGCCGTATATCAATGTATTCACTGATGAAGAAGGATAGCCGTATATCAATGTATTCACTGATGAAAAAGGATAGACGTATATCAATGTATTCACAGATGAAAAAGGATAGACGTAAATTAATGTATTCACTGATGAAATAGGATAGCCGTATATCAATGTATTCACAGATGAAATAGGATAGACGTATATCTATATATTCACTGATGAAATAGGATAGCCGTACATCAATGTATTCACTGATTAAATAGGATAACCTTATATCAATGTATTCACTGATGAAATAGGATAGCCGTATATTAATTTATTATATAACCTATTAAAAGACGCTTTTTCATTGACTAAAAAGTAACTTTTTAGAAAAAATATTTTGCGATATGCACCGTTTTTTTCTGATATGCACCAGTTTTATAAATAGTAACAGGGGAAGACCGGGGAATCCCATGAGCCGAATATTAATATCATTCGCCTTTGTCCGTACTCTACGGAATTTTCCGAGGCGCGTTCCGAATGACCACGGAAACTTCCGAAGCTCGTTCGGATGTTTATGACAATAAGATAAATTGAGGGTTATATAATAAAACAGTTATGTGCTTCAGCTGTTATACATGATGTTAATATGTACCAAAAGAAAATCATTATTGGCCTCGGGTATGGCCTAGGTCAATAATGATGTGTTTGGTGCATATCACGTCATGTATAACAGCTGAAAAGTCCATAATTGTATAGTATTCACTGATCAAATAGAATAGATGTATATCAATGTATTCACTGTTGAAATAGGATAGACGTATATCAATGTATTCACTGATGAAATAGGATAGACGTATATCAATGTATTCACTGATGAAATAAGATAGACGTATATCAATGTATTCACTGATGAAATAGGATAGACGTATATCAATGCATTCACTGATGAAATAGGATAGACGTAAATTAATGTATTCATTGATGAAATAGGATAGCCGTATATCAATGTATTCACAGATGAAATAGGATAGACGTATATCTATGTATTCACTGATGAAATAGGATAGCCGTACATCAATGTATTCACTGATGGAATAGGATAACCTTATACCAATGTATTCACTGATGAAATAGGATAGCTGTATATTAATTTATTATATAACCTATTAAATGACGCTTTTTCATTGACTAAAAAGTAACGTTTTAGAAAAAATATCTTGCGATATGCACCGTTTCTTTCTGATATGCACCAGTTGTATAAATAGTAACCGGGGAAGACCGGGGAATCCCATGAGCCGAATATTAATATCATTCGCCTTTGTCCGTACGCCTCGGAATTTTCCGAGGCGCGTTCCGAATGACCACGGAAACTTCCGAAGCTCGTTCGGATGTTTATTACAATAAGATAAATTGAGGGTTATATAATAAAACAGTTATGGGCTTTTCAGCTGTTATACATGATGTTAATATGTACCAAAAAAAAATCATTATTGGCCTCGGGTATGGCCTCGGTCAATAATGATGTGTTTGGTGCATATCACATCATGTATAACAGCTGAAAAGTCCATAATTGTATAGTATTCACTGATCAAATAGAATAGATGTATATCAATGTATTCACTGTTGAAATAGGATAGACGTATATCAATGTATTCACTGATGAAATAGGATAGACGTATATCAATGTATTCACTGATGAAATAAGATAGACGTATATCAATGTATTCACTGATGAAATAGGATAGACGTATATCAATGTATTCACTGATGAAATAGGATAGACGTATATCAATTTATTCACTGATGAAATAGGATAGATGTTTATCAATGTATTCACTGATGAAATAGAATAGACGTATATCAATGGTATATTGTCAGTGATTAATCTTGGCAATGTCATCAAAATAACTCGATCCATCGAGTATTTTACAGTTCATAGTCAATAAACTTTTCATTGTGTACTTTCCTATTGTAAATAATGTATGGCTTTATAGCTAAGTTCCGTTGCAAACTTTATCTTTTTAAGTTAGTTTCTTGTTATATGTGGTCATGATATATTTACAGACATTCATGCAAAATAAAAGCCATAAGCCTTCACAGAGCTGACAATGAACAATACAAACGCTGAACATTTAGAATCGTAAATACTCATGTGTAAATTAATTATCTCATTTAGAATCGTAAGTACTTATTTGTTAATTAATTATCACATTTAGAATCGTACGTACTTACGTGTTAATTCCTGTTTACAAATTAACTGAAGCAGACGACTTTTAAAACGTCCAGTCAAAAGTATAGGAAAATATCTTTAAATTCTTAAAACAGAAAGCGGCTTTTACGTCAGTGTTTGTGGGTTCACAAACAGTGATTTCAGAGCTCTAGATAAGAGGCGCTTTGCTGAGAAAGTATTGAAAGTTCCGTAGAGCAAAATATAAATGAACAGTTTGTTACAGCATGAACCAGTATTACTGGTAACTAACCCATAACACGCCATGATATAACTGAGAAAGTATTGAAAGTTCCGTAGAACGAAATATAAACCAACAATATGAGTCGTTCCACGAGAAAACCAACATTATGGACTTTGCGTAATATATCGACTCAGATCAGCCTGCGCAGGACTAATTAAAATCCCCTGATGCTGCTTATATTTATAGGTAACATTATGTTACAGTAGCGATATCTGGTTTGATAGTGTACTACCAGGGGCGTAGCTAGGATATACAGAGTGTGTACGCATTTGTAGGGAGGTCCGGGGGCATGCTCACCCGGGACTTATATGTATAGGTAACATTATGTTACAGTAGCGATATCTGGTTTGATAGTGTACTACCAGGTGCGTATCTAGGTTATACAGAGTGTGTACGCATTTTTAGGGAGGTCCGGAGGCATGCTCACTCGGGACTTATAGTTATAGGTAACATTATGTTACAGTAGCGATATCTGGTTTGATAGTGTACTACCAGGGGCGTAGCTAGGGTATACATAGTGTGTACGCATTTTTAGGGAGGTCCGGAGGCATGCTCACCCGGGACTTATATTTATAGGTAGCATTATGTTACAGTAGTAATATCTGGTTTGATAGTGTACTACCAGGGGCGTAGCAAGGGTATACAGAGTGTGTACGCATTTTTAGGGAGATCCGGAGGCATGCTCACCCGGAACTTATATTTATAGGTAACATTATGTTACAGTAGCGATATCTGGTTTGATAATGTACTACCAGGGGCGTAGCTAGGGTATACAGAGTGTGTACGTATTTGTAGGGAGGTCCGGGGGCATGCTCACCCGGGACATATATTTATAAGTTACATTATGTTACAGTAGCGATATCTGGTTTGATAGTGTACTACCAGGGGCGTAGCTAGGGTATGCAGAGTGTGTACGCATTTTTAGGGAGGTCCGGAGGCATGCGCACCCGGGACTTATATTTATAGGTAACATTATGTTACAGTAGCGTTATCTGGTTTGATAGTGTACTACCAGGGGCGTAGCTAGGGTATGCAGAGTGTGTACGCATGTGTAGGGAGGTCAAGGGGTATGCTCGCCCGGGACTTATATATATATATAGGTAACATTAAGTTACAGTAGTAATATCTGGTTTGATAGTGTACTACCAGGGGCGTAGCTAGGGTATACAGAGTGTGAAAGCATTTTTAGGGAGGTCCGGGGGCATGCTCACCCGGGACATATATTCATAGGTAACATTATGTAACAGTAGTAATATCTGGTTTGATAGTGTACTACCAGGGGCGTAGCTAGGGTATACAGAGTGTGTACGCATTTTTACGGAGATCCGGAGGCATGCTCACCCGGGACTTATATTTATAGGTAACATTATGTTACAGTAGCGATATCTGGTTTGATATAGTACTACCAGGGGCGTAGCTAGGGTATACAGAGTGTGTACGTATTTGTAGGGAGGTCCGGGGGGCATGCTCACCCGGGACATATATTTATAAGTTACAATATGTTACAGTAGCGATATCTGGTTTGATAGTGTACTACCAGGGGCGTAGCTAGGGTATACAGAGTGTGTACGCATTTTTAGGGAGGTCCGGAGGCATGCGCACCCGGAACTTATATTTATAGGTAACATTATGTTACAGTAGCGATATCTGGTTTGATAGTGTACTACCAGGGGCGTAGCTAGGGTATGCAGAGTGTGTACGCATGTATAGGGAGGTCAAGGGGTATGCTCACCCGGGAGTTATATATATATATATATATATAGGTAACATTATGTTACAGTAGTAATATCTGGTTTGATAGTGTACTACCAGGGGCGTAGCTAGGGTATACAGAGTGTGAACGCATTTTTAGGAAAGTCCGGGGGCATGCTCACCCGGGACATATATTCATAGGTAACATTATGTTACAGTAGTAATATCTGGTTTGATAGTGTACTTCCAGGGGCGTAGCTAGGGTATACAGAGTGTGAACGCATTTTTAGGAAAGTCCGGGGGCATGCTCACCCGGGACATATATTCATAGGTAACATTATGTTACAGTAGTAATATCTGGTTTGATAGTGTACTACCAGGGGCGTAGCTAGGGTATACTGAGTGTGTACGCATTTTAGGGAGGTCCGGAGGCATGCTCACCCGGGACTTATATTTATAGGTAACATTATGTTACAGTAGTAATATCTGGTTTGATAGTGTACTACCAGGGACGTAGCAAGGGTATACAGAGTGTGTACGCATTTTTAGGGAGATCCGGAGGCATGCTCACCCGGGACTTATATTTATAGGTAACATTATGTTACAGTAGCGATATCTGGTTTGATAGTGTACTACCAGGGGCGTAGCTAGGGTATACAGAGTGTGTACGTATTTGTAGGGAGGTCCGGGGACATGCTCACCCGGAACATATATTTATAGGTTACATTATGTTACAGTAGCGATATCTGGTTTAATAGTGTACTACCAGGGGCGTAGCTAGGGTATACAGAGTGTGTACGCATTTTTAGGGAGGTCCGGAGTCATACGCACCCGGGACTTATATTTATATGTAACATTATGTTACAGTAGCGATATCTGGTTTGATAGTGTACTACCAGGGGCGTAGCTAGGGTATGCAGAGTGTGAACGCATGTGTAGGGAGGTCAATGGGTATGCTTACCCGGGACTTATATATATATATATAGGTAACATTATGTTACAGTAGTAATATCTGGTTTGATAGTGTACTACCAGGGGCGTAGCTAGGGTCTACAGAGTGTGAACGCATTTTTAGGGAGGTCCGGGTTGATGCTCACCCGGGACATATATTCATAGGTAACATTATGTTACAGTAGTAATATCTGGTTTGATAGTGTACTACCAGGGGCGTAGCTAGGGTATACAGAGTGTGTACGCATTTTAGGGAGGTCCGGGGGCATGATCACCCGGGACTTATATTTATAGGTAACATTATGTTACAGTAGCGATATCTGGTTTGAAAGTGTATTACCAGGGGCGTATCTAGGGTATACAGAGTGTCTACGCATTTAAATACATGTTCAGCAGCTAACCATGAACAAGAGAAGGCACGCAGTAAATGTAATCTGTTTTTTGTTGTTGTTGTTTGGCGTTGTTTACCCGCACGCTCGGCATTAAATGCCATTCCGTTCCTTACCTGCTATCATATATAACGCAGTAATTCTAGATGAAGAAGTGCAGACATGATCATATATAAACCACAGAAATATCTGTTTCACAATAAATAAATGTTGCCGCATAGTTGAAATGTTAATGTTTATCAAACTTATTCATACGAATCACAAGAAAAAAATCCTGGTAGTACTTAAAGGGAGGTAATTTGAAGTATATACGCACAATTTAACTAAGTTCCTATTTGGTCTGACACCTTTGTCTAATAATACACATGTATGACGATTTAAATAAACAATTTAAAGGGAATACAAATATTTAACACAGTGTTTCTGTGAGATTTACAGACTAAGTACGTGAAATTGTAAATTTGTTTATAACATTATAAATGTTATATTCATTCCTATACATTAGGGTATCTACAAACTATTAATGAAATGTGTACACATTTATCTTGGCTTAAATTTGATTTTGATGTTGTTACTAATTTAAATAATAGTTTCCATTCATATAAGTTCAATGTTTATTAATCTTATTCATATGAATCACAAGGTAAATATCCTTGTATTGCTTAAAGGGAGGTAATTTGAAGTATATACAACAGTCTTCAAAGGGATAAATATGTCAGCGTAAAACGGTCTACAGTTGTTTGTGGATTTAAATGTTCTTTTTTCTTATTTCTACATGAACAACGAAAAATTGCGGCTTCTCTTTGACGCTTTGCGTCAAACATTCGTCTTGTTATTTTTTGTGTCGATCAATTAACAACTACATTTATGAGCACACACAATGCGACTTTCAGGACCAGCACATTTGAACCCTGACCAGGCGATGCTATCCAATAATGTTTAATTTAGTTCGATCCGTTGAATAGAATGGTAGAGACTCGTTTTAAATAAATTGAAGTTATATTGAATCAGGTGAGTAAAATAGGGGCAACATGACCTCTTGTAAAGACTATGTTACTTAAGCATATTAGGTAGTTAGTTTAAAAATGTAGATGATAATACGTTAAATGAATTAGTGTGAATTTTCTTAAGATTGTATGACACAGTAGGGCGGGGTTAAAACGGGATCTGTACCTATTTACATTTGGTATAGAGAGTATCAATACTTGATGAGTGAATACTGAACATGCATGGATGATTACCGGCGGTTATTATACTTGCCTTCGCCAACACTTGACATGCGAGCTAGGGCGCCATTAAGTCACCGTTGCAAATGTTAGCATTTTCGCAGCGTCTTTACCACGCGTGTACAGCACATGTAATACGTTCATGGAGATGTTACGACGCTTGTCTAACAACATTCGCGATCCCAATGGGTTTTCATTGCGTTCCAGGTCAGATCGCCGAACCTTGGCGTTTGTTTTGAACATGCTAAAAACACACGCTGTCACTCGGCGATCATTGGCGATCTTGGCGACCACAACAAGATGGCTGGCGTTTACACAACGCTTATACCACGCTTATGACGACCTTGATGCACTCTGGGCCCATTTTCTGAAGAAGAAAGAAGAAGAAGAAGAAGAAGAAATTATTTTTGTTTTAGATCCCAGAGCTTATACAATTGGCATGCTCTTCGAAGAAACTTCGGGCGAGTTACGGTCTAATTGATTTGAACAAACGAGAGTAAAGTTAGATTAAGAGATAAATATAATAGTTTAAAAATAGGTAAAGAATATGTAAGAGAATGTAGCAGATGAAGGCACAGAAGGAAATAATAAATATTGACGCCACTGATAACATAAACATTGTAATTGCTGCCCCACTGTTTTCCCTCGCATATTCTTCTATGTTATGCTTATTAGGGGATGATTTTATATTTATTTATTGAGTGAAGTTTAATGTCGTTTTAAATGTGTTTCCAGTAACAACACGGTGGCCAGTTCAGAACAGAATGTTTTTCCGGAATTCCCGCTTCAGTGCACGCCCTGGTAAAGGATTGCACTTATGTTTCATTTCGCTAAATGTGTAAACAAAAACATTACGCACAACGTATTAACCGTTCGAACCAGCAGACGCAGTTTGACACATATGCTGAAGACTACTTTTATGAAACATTGTGTAAAAAGGAGATATTGTTCATGACGAGCAATTTCTTCTCTTGTCACAACGTTTTCAATTCTATTTATTTTGTGCCGCGTTTCACATTTGTACCATGATGTTTGCAGAGGCGTCTGTAGCATATCTGTTTTATGTGGGAAAAGGTGAATAATCTGAGAGACAGTTTGTATTCTCAAAAGTGTCTGTTGCTAAAGGCGTCACGAAAAACAATTGATTTTAGAACGTTATTTGATTTAGTGATATAATTGTTTATTCATTCGGAAATAACTACCTCTTTGGTATATTGATAAGGCGTCAATATGTGCGGGATGTTAAGGATTTGATCCCCGACCGGGTCATACCAAATACGTTAGAAATGGTAGTAATGTCTTCGCCCCCCCCCCCCCAGGCGATAAGGACTGTTGGAGAACCACAACGACTGACTCGCTGGTTTCTGAATAAAGATACCAGTACAAACGGTACACTAAAATTATACCAGTACAAATGGTACAATACAAAGATAACAGTACAAATGTTACATGACAAAAATACCAGTACAAATGGTACACTACAAAGATACCAGTACAAATGGTACACTGCAAAGATACCAGTACAAATGGTACAATACAAATATACCAGTACAAATGTTACACTACAAAGATACCAGTACAAATGGTACACTACAAATATACCAGTACAAACGGTACATTACAAAGATACAAGTACAACTGTAACACTACAAAGATACCAGTATAAATGGTACAATACAAAGATACCAGTACAAATGTTACAATACAAAGATACCAGTACAAATGGTACACTACAAATATACCAGTACAAACGGTACATTACAAATATACCAGTACAAACGGTACATTACAAAGATACAAGTACAAATGTAACACTACAAAGATACCAGTATAAATGGTACAATACAAAGATACCAGTACAAATGTTACAATACAAAGATACCAGTACAAATGGTACACTACAAATATACCAGTACAAACGGTACATTACAAAGATACCAGTACAAATGTTACACTACAAAGATACCAGTACAAATGGTACAATACAAAGACAACAGCGATATATAAATGCAGTTTTACAGTGGCGTAAAATACCATACAAGCAAAAGCAAACGGATGATTATTTTCGTTGTTTGAATGATATTTTGTGCTGTTTTCGACAATGTTTCAGTTTGAACTGTGGACATCCAGCTGTCTTGTTTATATAAGTATTACGCTGGACAAATTTCAAGATCGGGCCCAATAACTGATTAAATATATGAGAGATATTAGAATGGCTGCCAGTAGGTCTCCCTGGCTGGTGGAAATACGATGAGCAAATCCGTTTGCAAATGGATAATATTCCATCCGCATCATGGGGTATCAATATATTGCATAATTGTTAAAGTCTACAAGAGAGCTGCAAGTCATACCAGACAATGGTCCGTCTGGTGAGATCACCATACACAATGGAAGATTATGAATGAACCAGGCAAAAATTGAATCATCTCCTGGCTGGTGGGAAAACGATGAAAAATTCCGTTTGCAAATGGCTAATAATCCATCTGCATCATGGGGTGCAATTCATTCCGAGTTATGGTTGTTGTATGTGAATGGTAGCAGTATTTACATGGAACAGCCAAACTATACTAGTTATAGTAGCAATCTTCTAGCGTTTGGCAGACCTCAATTAGCCCATTCTGCATCATATAACTTTTTCAATACAGGAGCATTTTTGCCTAATTGCAGGTTTACTCATGCCTGTCAGGCATGTGGTGGAAACTAAACCGAAGTTAAGTTGCAGACAAAGCAAATAATACAATAAGCTTAAATGAAATAGGGATAAAACATCGCTAAAAGTACATAATTTACTTGCATCGTTAACATATTACCAGCATAAGGATACAAAAATGTGCAGGTTTCCTACATTTGTCGATAGGCGAGAAAACCAAAAGTAGAGATATCCTGCATTATCTAGACGATTTTCTATTTGGCGAGGGGAAAGACTTCGAGTTCTAGGCCAGATTTAATGTAATTTCAATTAGATTTTACAGTTCAACCTACAACATGTGTAACTTTTTTGGGGATTGAAATTGATTTCGGGGAAATGGTTATGCGTCTTCCAAAGGAAAAACTCATAAAAATGAAAGAGCATATATGCAAAGTCATATATTCAAGAAATATAACTCTTAAAGAAATGCAGTCACTGCTGGGTCTTCTCAACGCAAGTTGTCTCCCATTGTAATGCCACAATAGGAATTAAAAAGCCTTATCATAAAAGTAGGCTCTCTAAAACCATTAAAGCTGAATAAAACGCCTGGCTTCCCTTTCTTACAAATTACAATGATAGCAAGCATAGCAAGCATTTGTCAAAACACATTTGAACAATCTTTATCTCGGGCTGCTTTCACAAACGTATTATTTGCTTTGGTCTTTTAAGAATAGGGGAATTTACAGAGGCCAACATAAAGTCACAGGACCAAAAGGTAATTAAATATTCAAATCCCTGTTTATCCACTGTGGATCGATCGATCTAAATTATTTGATGCATGCTATAAATCGCCTACAACTTAAAGTATTACAGTCGCCATATAAATTTAGATGTGACTCGAGTGATCTGCTGACTATTGGAAGTGTTAGAAGGCTAGAGTGTATAAATATCGATTTAACTGTATTTATGCGACTCATGACAGAAATGTAACGATGGCTATTTTAGTAATCAAATGCAACAATACCCTTGTATATGACCGATTACAGAGATGCAACAATAAACCTTTATGTGACTCATAAAAGGAGATGCGACAATTCTCCTGTGTGTGGTTTATTACTGGGGATGCAACAATACCCCGTTATATAACCCCTAAATGGTGACTTGACAAGCCCCATTTATGTTGTTTAATAACGGAGGTGCGACATGACAGATGTATGTGGTCCATTAACTTAGGTGCAACATAACTCCTTTATGTTGTCTATTAACGTAGGTGCAACATAACCCCTTTATATGGTCCAATAATGTATGTGCAACATAACCCCTGTATATGGTACATTAACGAAGGTGCATCATAACCCCTGTATGTTGTCCATTAACGTAGTTGCAACATAACCCCTTTATGTGGTCCATTAATGTAGGTGCAACATAACCCCTTTATGTTGTCCATTAACGTAGGTGCAACATAACCCCTTTATGTGGTCCATTAACGTAGGTGCAACATAACCCCTTTATGTGGTCCATTAACGTAGGTGTAACATAACCCCTTTATGTGGTCCATTAACGTAGGTGCAACATAACTCCTTTATGTGGTCCATTAACGTAGGTGTAACATAACCCCTTTATGTGGTCCATTAACGTAGGTGCATCATAACCCCTTTATGTTGTCCATTAACGTAGGTGCAACATAACCCTTTATGTGGTCCATTAACGTTGGTGCAACATGACCCCTTTATGTGGTACATTAACATAAGTGCAACAAGTCACCTTTCTGGTGGAGCATGTTCACCGTGGACATAGCGTATGTTGAAGTAGCATTTGTCGCTTACAAGTCACCTTTCTGGGGGGGGGCATGTTCAAAGTAGACATAGAATATGTTGAAGCAGGATTTGTCGCTTAAAAGTCACCTTTCTGGCGGGGCATGTTCACCGTGGGCATAGAGTATGTTTAAGTAGGATTTGTCGCTTACAAGTCACCTTTCTGGTGAGGCATGTTCAACGTAGACATAGACTTTATTGAAGTAGGAATTGACGCTTACATTTCACCTTTCTGGTGGGGCATTTTCAACATAAACAAAGAGTATGTTGAAGTAGTATTTGTCAAATTGTATTCTACTATGATGACCGTACACCATTTGGTATTTCGAAAGAACAAAGGCACTTTCTCCATTTACCACAGTGTTTTCAACACTCGATTTTAGAAATTACCATCGTCATGCCCAGGTGTTGACAAAGGCATCTGCCCCATTTTTGTTGTATGTGGGTTTGGTTTAACAGGTACCTCTAATCTCAGATTGTTTTGATTATTTGACTCATACGGGATTCGATATGAATCTCCATACATACATGTGTTTGACGTCGAAACCGCATCTACACACTGTGTAAATGTTTTATTCCATGAATTAGTTGAATATCAGTTAAAAACGTTCGTTTAAGATACAATCACAAGAGTTAACATCCTGCGCAACGCATTAATCTTCTGCTTAAAAT
The DNA here is from genome assembly GCA_031761405.1 of Serripes groenlandicus. Lineage (NCBI taxonomy): Eukaryota > Metazoa > Mollusca > Bivalvia > Cardiida > Cardiidae > Serripes > Serripes groenlandicus. The sequence continues at coordinate 14,090,906 of JASEVX010000014.1, read as the reverse complement.
GGAACATTAAATGTGACGTAAAATGTGACGATCAAACATGACGAAAAAACGTCGCCTTCCAATAGGCATTGGAAGAAGTATATTGAATATAGGAAAACACATGGCGATACGCATAGCGTATATGAGCGTACACTACTCTAATAAACGAAGAACGACGATTCAAATAACCTGTTTGTTCTTTATTTATTGGCAGACCTTGACATCATAATCGTACAATATTCGTATACATACAACGACGACTCAAATTACCTGTGTGTACTTAATTTATCGACATACTTTGGGATGATAAACGTACAATACTCTTATACACAGAACGACGATTTAAATGACCTTGTTATAACGTAATTCAAATATCATTTATGTACGTAATTTATTGACGGACTTTAGAATAATGAGCGTACAATACTCTTATATACAGAATGACGATTCAAATAACCTGCTTGCAGGTAATTTATTGACAGAAGTTGGTGTTATGGGAATGTAATACGCTTATACACAGAACGACGATTCAAATGACCTGTATGCACGTAAGTGTGACATATTATGGCATGTTTGGGCATACAATACTCTTATACAGAGAACGAATATTTCAATGACCATATAAGAGCGGCCATATGCGAAAACCAACTGGAAGCCATTTTCGACAAATGTAGTTTGGGATCAGTGCATCCGCATAAAGTGAAATGGCTCTACACTTGACATCGATTAGTCTTAGAAGAACCTCCTGTATAGTTTTATCTATAGCATGAAGGCACAGGTTGGTGTTTTACTACACGTGCAATAAATACGCTAATGTTTGTTTACTTGAACATCACTCATATGTAAATGAGCATTCATTATGTAATACGTGTGTTTGCGTTTTTCGAATGTTGGATAATTAGACACTGTTGTAATATAGTTTATCTAACATTAAACTTATTCCTGCAGCCATTTGTGTTTCGATATTTAAATACAATTATGTTTTTTATTTGCAAAATCATTAAAATATTTATTTTTTTTTTTTAGCAATCCTTAAAGACGTTCAATAATAATATTATAGTAAAATGCTCTTTATCAAGATTGTAAACTTTAATACCAATTGAATATTGAGCTTTTCCCATAGGCACGAACCTTTTGAAGCTTCTACAGAAGAATACTTCTGAAATAAAGTACGACTAATTAAGGAATTGCTTATGATTAGCACTTCTGTAATAAAATACGACTTTATAAGGATTTGCTTATCATGAGCACTTTTTGCACAATGTTTTCAGTTTATATTAGCAAAAATATTCTTTCATTCATATAGATTGTTGTCCGTATCAGTGCCACTATGTTTCCTGCAGCAAAATGTGTCGCATGAGCGATTGTGTTAAGTACAATTCGACCTCTACAAGTTTGGATTTGAATATAGTGTTGGAGACATTTTAAGGAAAGTCTGAATGTTTTCGCCACTTTAATAATTTCTTTCAGTTATAATACGGCCTGTCTGTGGTAAGTTGCCATTACTCCTGGTCCCCTTTTCCTTACACTTACGAGTTACTTCTAATGTTATCCCACACTCCTGAGTGCCAAATATATAAGCCATTAATTCCATTTCTTACGCATTTGATATGAACCAGCCGGGGATTGAACCCGGGACCTTTTTCTCAAGAAGCTTACGTTCAACCGCTGAACCACTTTTGTGGTTTATGTGTTATTTACTGTTTGCGTATTATGTTTATTTTACAGATGTACACTGCTGCAGAAGCGTTGAATATCGTCTATATCAGTATACAAAGGGTTCATTCAGATTATTATAACGTTTTTAAACCCATTGAATATTTACCCTTTCCTACGAACACATTCGTTTTAGAGCTTCTACAGAAGACTTCTTCAGAAAACAAAAGTAACTAAAGGAGGAAGAGCTATGCGTAATTTGTTTTCGAAAATTAGACATTCGTATACCTTTTTTCAATGCCAACGTGGAGATTTATTACATATGGGATAGAGTTAATGACAATCCGATAACCTTTAACGTTTACTTCATATTTCATAGTCAACGTGGAGTTTTATTGTATATGGGATAGGGTTAAGCACAATCAAATAACCTTTAACGTTAACTTTATATTTACATTTTCAAAGTCTGTTTTTGGAATCATCTGAGGAAAAGAGTTATTTCGTCTTGAAAATTTAACTTTAAACAAAGTTAAAAAACATTTTGGGAAAAGATGGCTTGTTTAACGCCAATTTAAACGTTATTCTCTAGTTGTATCACGGCATTTCTTAAGTACGTTAACAGTATTAATATTTAAGTTATCCGAACACAAGCAAGTCAGTAATCATTTGTATGACCTAACCGGGGATCGATCACGGAACCTTTCGCTTACGAGGAGGGCTCTCTATTACTGAGGGCTTTCTATTACTGAGGGATCTCTATTACTGAGGGCTCTCTATTACTGAGGGATCTCTATTACTGAGGGCTCTCTATTACTGAGGGCTCTCTATAACTGAGGGCTCTCAATTACTGAGGGCTCTCTACTACTGAGGGCTCTCTATTACTGAGGGCTCTCTATTACTGAGGGCTTTCTATTACCAGACTTCCAACGCGGACGCTCTACTTCATCACCACCGATGCGTTTTGGGTATTAGAGAGAAATCGCTTGTTTTTCCGGTTTTCATGTTATTATTTCTTTTAAAAGTCGTTTGCTACAGACGTATCAAATATCTTAGGTATCAGAAAAAAGGGGGACTGTCAAATTTGAATAAAGAAATCACGACTGTGTGTACTGATTTAACACTTTCCTTATTATGCAGTTCATAAAGTCGACACATTAGTAAACACTGAAAAGTAATTAAATTTAACACGAACGTATTTAAGTAGACGACTTTTGAGTGATTTTTGTGTGTATTAAAACCTGAGAAAAAGCACTTTTGAAGAACGCATGATTGTCCTGTAATGTTACTAAAAATCGTCGTTTGCAGCCGTCGTTATCGGGAAAAGGGTTAACTCAAAGTTGAAATATAAAGATCTACCGTTTAAACATAATTAACCAGTCATTGATATGCTATTTATAGTCTTTCATGAATACAGTAAATTAAATAAACATGAACAGTATAGACGATGTTAACCCTTTCTCACATACAAGAAATCTACAGCAGACGACCCTGAAAACATTTAGGCATATGATCATTATGAGCAATTTCTCCTTTTGTAGCGATGTTTTTAAATGTCGTCTGCTACAAATATGTGAAAATACGTTTGCGGGTTGCTTTGAAAACCGGCAGCAGACAATTTTAAAAACATATAGACAAAAATATAAAATATCTCTATTTGAGAAATGTTGATTATTGAAAAGAATTAAAAACATTGTTGCAAAAAGGGAATTCGCTTGTTTTGAGCATTTTCTCCTTTGTTATAATGTTTTCAAAAGTCTTCCGCTGCAGCGGCGTCAAAAGCGTTAATATGAGGGAAAAGGTTAAATATGTCCGTTTGATTGAACCTAATGTTTGTGCGTGTCCATTCATCATCATTCTGCAATTCTGCTGCAAGAGATATATGACTAACTTCCTCGGTAAAACATTGACTTTGTAGCTAAACCATGTTAACGTCATATTGTTTGTTCGCCTATCATTCTGTACGGGTAGAACCAATATGCAAGAGTCGCTGGGTTAGTTAGTAATATATTTAACCATTTCTCGAACGCAGACGCCTTTTGACGTATCTGTATCAGACGAATTTTTTAAAAGTTTTATGGCACAAGGTAAAATTGCTCATTATGTGTCAGAAAGTATTCGTTTCTATCCAACAGTTACTCTTATACACAGAACGACGATTTAAATAACCTGTTCGCACATTATATGGCATGATGATCGTACAATACGCTTACACACTGAACGACGATTCATTATTAATAACCTGTTAGCACGTTTCTATCCAACAGTTCTACTAGCCTACAACACTGAGCGCATAGGATTGAAAGCAATATTTACAATTTTAAATACTGTTTCATGACTTTGTCGGAGACCCGAACTCCGACATAAAATACATATAGTTATCTAAAATAAGGTTAATTGAAATTGATATATACCTTGAACTAAACATTCGTCAGATCACTAAGGCAACTTAATACTGACGCACTAATTGTATGATTACACATGTTAATGATTTGCCAGTCGATATATCAAGGTTGAACCTTATATATGGAAACTTTTGGAAATTATAACGTCGCTTAACAAACTCTCAAGTTAACTTTGTGTTCAATAGCGACTGCGGTCTCCAACCATTGATAACCTATGCTACGACATTAGCTTGCATTCACATTGGACCCCACACATAGAGTGGGCTTATCTAAAATCCACACTGTTTGAACCTCAGAATGATACTATTTAAGATTGAATTAATTTAGTAGAAAACGACAACTAAACATGGGAAAAGTCTTGCTCAAGGCATTAAGTCTTCGGTAGACGACTATGAAATCATTTATGCAAACAATCTTTGAATTATAGTATAGTTGACATGAATTTAAAACATTGTAGCAAAGGAAGACATGATGCATTAGGAGATATTTTTTCTTTTGACAAATGTGTCTAAAAGCTGCAGAAATTGTGTCTACTAGCGGTTAAGGGTTAACGTATGTATCGTATGTCATTCTTCACTCTTATCTTTTATTCGCAACTTTCATAACTGTTAGTTGTTGTACAATGGACATTTGATAATTCAGTCTAAAAGATAAGGTTACTATTATACATGGACCTTTGAGCGGTATATATTCCCTGTTAATAGACAAATTAATTGTTTATGAAGGGCAATTTGTGCGTTAATCTAAGAAGAATTGAAATGTCGATCAGAAACTGCAAAGTACAGCAGAAGAATGTCTATTGATATGATCATTGCGGCAAATGGTTGAGCAAATCATATCAAACAAATAGTGAACGGCGCGATGTATCTCTTTCCATCTGCAGCAGACGACTTTTGAAAACTCTTTTGACAAAATAAGTAATTGCTCATTACGAGCATCTTCTTTTTTTGCCAAAAAGGATCAGGCTCTATACAATAAATGTACTTTATTTATACATATTTACCATAGTTTGCGTAGTTCTTTTTCAAATTCATCTGCTGCATATTTTGGATATGTGGGAAAGGGTTAACCGCACATTGCACATGCGCATTTTCTTTTAACATAATGTTTCTAAAAGCTGCAGAAAGTGTGTCGACTTGCGGTTAACTATGTATCGTTTGTCATTCTTAAATTCATTTATTTTTTGCAACGTTTTTGACTGTTAGTTGTTGTGCAATAAACATTGATGATTCAGTCTAAAGCATTAGGTTTTAATTATACATGCACCTTTGAGTGGTATATACTCCCTGTTAATAGATAAATCGTTTATGAAGTGCAATTTGTGCCTTAAAATAAGAAGAACTTAAATGACGATCAGAAACTGCAAAGTGCAGCAGAAAAATGTATATTGATATGATCACTGCGGTGAAGGGTCTAGCAATTCATACATTATACATATTAAATGATGAGATGTATCCCTTTCTATCTGCAGCAGACTACTTTTGGAAAAAAAGACAAAATAAGAAATTGCTCATTATGAGCACATTTTGTTTTGTCAAAATGTATTTAGCTCTACGAAATACTAATTAATACATATTCACCATATTTTGCCTAGTTCGTTGTCAAAGACATCTGCTGCATATTTTGGATATTTGGCAAAGGGGTAAGCGAATATTACACATGCGCATGACGAGGGTGCTCTCAACGATATATATTTGGAGCAATCGTTCACAAAGCCAGATTGAATAATTATGAATTCTGATTAGAATATTAGCTACAAAACTGAATCAACATGTAACGAAAACAACGAAGTAAGAGTTTATAATTATCATATTTTATTTTATAAATACATATAGCCTGCACCGTTTGCCTGTGATAGTAAATTTAACTGCAATCGGTTTCAATATTCTTTTCTTTTCATTTTTCCATATTTACTTCCATTATTAGATAGCAACCAGTGTAAACACGGAATAAAATGACATGTAGTTTTATAACTGGATTAAGTTCCTTTTTAGTTATAGCGTCGATTGGTGTTTTCGCCAATTACAACAATTGTTCAGTTATAATAAGGGGACAAGTTTACCAATCCATGTGTTTCCTGGGATTCGCACACCAGCACTCCATACAACATTGTTTCTGAGCAACTGGCTGCTTTTCGACATAGACTGGTATCCCCTTTGTGAAATACTCATTTGCGAAAAGTGTAGATACACATCAGTTCGCGTATCTACACAACCTGAGCTGGTTTCCATAGCATTGTCATTGTATTATTAGTTTCGACTGCTGTATATTGATTGTATAAGAGATAGGATTAAGGACTATCTGATCACCTTTAAAGTTCACTTCATGTTGTCTGATTTTACTATCGTATGTGGAAAAGTGTTTGGAAGTTTAAATTTCAATACAGAATTTGAAAACATTTGCGCGGAAAAAGATTTCTCTCGATTCCTTCAATGTCTTCTTTTTGCTTTTTTCTCTTAAGTCGTCTGCCGCACTTCGCCGAATATTGTATGTATCAGTGAAAAGGTTCAATCGCAGTGTTATAAAGAGATAATCACGCGTACTGATTAAAGACATGCCATAATACTCAATTCATAAAGTCGTCTGTTTAGAAAGCATCGAAAGTTAACAATCAGAACATCAAAACAAGTTGACGACTTATGATACAAAGTTTAAAACATTGTAAACACATGACAAATCGCTTGTTGGAGCAATTATTATTATATCTAATATAAATAGATGTTTTTAAAGTATGCATTTATACACGCTGCTTAGACCGTCTTTATTCGCGAAAGGTTAACTCAGATTTAGTTAGATTACTGTACTTATTTTATTCTACACTATATCAGAGAAATACAATTCTAGTTGTTCATTATGTAGTTTGTTTTTATATATGTATTAGTCATATTTACTAATAGCAAAGTCATAATTAGGAAACTGCATTTTAAAAGGTACGAGTTTGAATTTCTGAACAGTGTACAAAATTTCTAACAGTATAAACCTTTCCTCGCTATGATATATACAGAGTTTGTTTTGAAAACATAAAAGCTATTATATTGAAATGGAAATTAAAGACAATTTTACCACATACAAAACATACATATTGGAAATATCTGGGCATGAGTAAAATCTTTTTAAATCAAATCATAATTATTGAACACCGTGTTTTATTATTTGATACACTTGAAAACTTAAAACTGCCCATTAGGATTCATTTTATGCATATACATAAAAACTGGTATATATGTGAGAACAGATTAGAAAACATTGTAAGTCAGAATAATTCATTACCTTTATGGGTTCTTTAACTGAAAGTCTTCTTTTGCAACAAGGAAATGGTAAATTAATCGACTAAAACATCAATACACTTTTTATAAACATTTCCAACTTACAGACGTATTTTAGCGCATCTACAGCAGATAAAATTTGAAAACAGTGTGGCCAAAACATTGCTCATAATAATAAGGACTTTCTTATTTTGCAACATAGTTTTCATATCTAATTCATATGTTTTCGTTTATGAGAGATTTCCATATTTATGCCCAAGGGTTAATAAAGTCGTCTGCTAAAGAGTTGGTGTATGTGGGAATGGTTTATTAGATATTATGTCAAAACTCAATGTTTCAAACGAACATAAATCATTTACAGACTTGGGTTAAACACGTTTAATTATTTACCAACACCCTATACATTTTAGGCTAGAGGAACTACGATCAGACGTTTATATCAGCAATTATACATGTTAATGGACAACAAAACATAACTCTTTTCGAATCCCAAGTTGTGATAGAAGTATTGTTGAATGACGAAACGTGAAATCGGGATCTTCAAGCTGGTTACCGAACCCTAAACTGTTGTGTAACAGAGGAGGAGAGGGTTAGGACAGATCCATGCTCTGACCAGTTTAGGCGTATCCTCCGCCCTCCGTCATTATTCAATTCGTTTATCTTAAGACCGGTTATGTGTAATATAAACGTAAGTGAAACAAATCGTATTTACCTGAGATAAATGATAAAACAGCTTGAAGTTTGTTATTGAATTCACTATGTACCCAACATATTTAAATGGCATATATACCTTAACTTTTAATATGTTAATGGTTATTGAATACGGGATAACTTTGAAGATTAATCAAACTTCGACCCCTAATTTCGCTTTCCGCTGAGCAAACTGCAAGAAACGCATATGTCAGTAATCGTAATTTCTCAATCTCAATTAAAATCTCTTAAAATCGTAACTTGGACATTTGGTAACGGTCTATACAGTTAGACATTTACTGTTTACTCCTTGAATGACCATAAACTGTGTGTACACACACAATCTGCTTCGAACGAGCTTATTTTACCCACCAACATAAACTACAATAGGCTAAAAAAACATTCCTTATATGGTCATTCCTCCACTTGTTTCACACGTGTATAAACCACCGTCGATGAATACATTCACTGACATCATATTGTTCTGATGTTTTGACACATTTAGTATTCAATACAAACCTCTACATCAAATGTTTGGTTGGCCAGGTTCAATGTAAAATATGTTGTTTTATATTATACTACGATGCGCATGTACAAAACAAAGTATTTTGCAAGACCAAAGATCAAGAGAGATGACAATTTTCGCAAATTCGAGTAGCTAAATACAAAGCTCGTAACACAACTGTAACATATTTATGTTTACCTTCTTAAACATTGAAGATTAGGAACTGACGATCAAGACAAGTTTAAATGTTTTCAATAATGAAATGACACTGTCGTGATTGACGTCACACTACCGCATCTAGAAATATTCTCACTTTTGTCAATATCAGGCTTTTAATGTTCTTTTTTAAAGTCGTAAATATTAAATGTGACTGGTCATACAACAGGTTATAGAACATTTACGAATTAACGTCTTTACGAGTTTGCGAATAACGTAGAACTAAACCATGTTTCGTCTACGCACAGTCTGTTACGGAGATTTGCAATTCATTTATAGACGCACAAACATTCGACATGCCCCTTTACTGATTGTAACTGCTGGCAGTCGAAACCGAATTCAAATATATTCATACATATTTTATAAAACTCAAATAGAATGTGTAACACTGTTTTTGTAATCTATGAATATATTACATATACTATATGTATAGCTGTATTAAAAAAATCAGAGGATGCAAATTGTAAGTAGTAAAAAATGGTGTTATATAAATCTTTCTTATGACACAATGTTTTCAAATATTACCTGCTATTGGAGACGTGGAAAGTCGGCTATGTCGCGGAAAAGGTAAACTGTATTATAACTTGGTCGTCTTGACCCTTTTCAATATATACGAACTCTGCAACAGGCGACTTTGAAAACATCGAGGGAAAAACAAAGCAGTTCTCTATAACTTAAAGTATGTCATTGAATAGAGTTGACAACATTGCTGAGTGTGCGAATATATTTACTCTATAATCAACATCCCCAATATTTTCAAAAGTCGTCTGCTGAAAATGTGTCGACTACATATGCGTGTGGGAAAAGGTTAACAAGGTTCATTTGACTATATAAACTGGGCTAATATACCGACCATTGTGTTAACCTGAAATAATTATCTAAAGTTAAAGTACTGATTGGTAAGAGGAACTAATTGTATATCATTCAAAATATCATCGTCTGTGCACATATCGTTCCCAAAGAGGAAGGTACATTATTTTTGACGTATATTTATTAAAAATACTGGTATGTCTATCGGTACGAACGTTTCAAGAGTACGACATATGAGGGAAATAATATATTATCCAATATTCAATATACTTTTGACAGTGATATGGTGCCTTAATTCCCTGACAACTATTCTGTTTGTTGTATACATATTTAGTGAATTGATGAATACAATGTACATAAAGGTGCCTGATATATTGAAAACGAACAAGTATATGTTCACCTTGGACTAGACATTCGTCAGATTATATATGCATGAGGGTAAATTTGTAAATAATCATAGTAAAGATTCGTCAGTCGATATGATTGTTGAAACTTTCTTGTATGCACCTTAAGGAAATTGAAACGTCTCAAGACAAACTCGCAATGTTTGCTTGCTAGTGATGAATAACGCCAACAGATGCATATGCATTTGAGAAATTTACATTACACAAAATGTGAAAGCCCTCTGGCAAAAGAAGAAATTGCACATTGTGAACAATTTCTCATTATGCCACAATGTTTTCATTTACATTGAATATTTGACTTTCATTTATAGCGATGTTTCACATTTTCCTCAGATGTTTTCAAAATCGTTTGCTGCATATTTGTTGTATATAGGAAAGGGTTAGGAATTGAACAAAGGATAGGAAAAAGTTGATAAAACAGATATTTCAATTCAATAATTTTAAGTATTCACCAGTAATTTTCTACCAATTATAGTTTAAATCATCTTTGTTTGATATCAAAAATAGCAATCTTTAAAAACACGTTGCTTTCTATAGAAATGTTAATCTTTGAGGGAGTCTTCTTTTGTCAGTCAAGCTGAAAACATTGTATACAACATAGGAAAAATTGTCCGTCAATGTTGTAAATTATGTCGTAACTAATGAGTTACTGTAAATAAAGAAGAGTCGAGTCTGCTGTGAAAGGGCTCTAAATCCTGCATCTGTGAAAATCCAAGAATTAAGACAGAGAGCTAGATATTAACCCTTTCCATCTTGACATCTAGACAAAAGTACAGAATACCTCTATTAATAAATATATGATTTCTGAAAGAAGTTTTGAGCAATTTCTACTTTTGCCACAATGTTTTTAAAAGTCGTCTTCTGCTGCAGAGGCGTCAGAGTGTGTATATATGTGGAAAAAGGTTAAGAAGGAGTAAACCGATCTTTTTGAAAGAATACCATTGTTTTGGCCTAACATACATAACCCTATGTCGTGGGAACGCAAAATAATTATCTTAGTGAGATGATTTTTTTAATTACTTACAACATAGGGTTTGAGGGTCATCAAAGGAGGTTGGAGATTCAAATACATTGTACAAGCGTTATCTAGAGCTCTGATAGGATGGACTATACATTTTCACAATTTCATCCGAGTCCTCCCTGTTCTGCTACATCAATATGAGCAATTATAAGCTCACCGAAGTAGTCTCTCAAAATATCAACTCTTTGGAGCAAATAGTAACCTCTATAGAACCACATTCTCCATATTCTTACAAAAATCAAACAGTAAATATTAAAAAAGTCAGGTTATTTTGGGGGAATAGATTGGAAAACATTGCACGAAAAGAAGACATTTGGTCTCCATTAGCAATTTCTCCATTTCCCATAATGTTTTCCTAAATTGTCAGTATTTAGATGACTCGAACAATTATTCTATTCGGAGAATGTTTAAACCTCTTAAGAGCAATACCTCTTTAGCACGGCTGTACATCTTTAACCCTTTCCAACATAAAAACGCTTTCTGACGCCTCTGCAGCAGCTGACTCTTTCCCCTGTTGCCATAGTGTTCTCAACCATTTTCAGTAATTATACCTACATTTATAGAGCTTTCCTTAGAAAAGTGATTATATTCGGAGAATGTTTAAATCTCTAAAGAGCAACACCTCTTTAGAACGGCTGTACATCTTTAACCTTTTCCCACATAAAAACGCTTTCTGACGCCTCTGCAGCAAATGACAATTTCCCCTTTTGCCAAAGTGTTTACATTTCTTTTCAGTAATTATACCTACATTTATAGAGCTCTCCTTAGAATTTTCCTAGATACTTTCAAAGTTGTCTGCTGCACATTTGTTGTATGTGGAAAAGGGTTAACTTGCCTCTGTACGATGTTGATCTAGGGAGGGAGAACTGTATGCGTCTATGACAAATATGAGGTGCTGCCCAGCTACTTTACCTTGATGTGATACCAACATAAAATACAATACAGAAGCAACAAGAGCCCTTTTGCCATGATAGAGCTAAACTATAATGATCTTCACCTTAATAAAAAATTAATGCCTTTCATACTTAAATATAGATAATGCTATCTTCTTAAATCCCCATTGTAGGGCACACAAACAAAATCATATTTAGACTTAATGGCACAAGTTTTAACCATTTCTCACATATCTATCACTGTGGAATACAGCGGTGCAGAGGTAGAGCTTCAGCCTCTCGTGTCAAATGTCCCTGGTTCGAGTCCCGTGATGAGCGGGTTCTGACTTTGGGATTTTTCCATACTGGTAAAGTCTCCAAGGAGCAGATATCGAGAGAGTGATTAATCTAAGCAAAAGGCTTTTTTCGCAATCGATATATCATAAATAAGTTAAACTAAACTATCATCGAAGTTATATTAGAGATTAGTCTGTAAGTTCATATGGTAATAAGTATAACTCCCTGTATCCTTAATCTTGCATTATACTGTCTTTCCCCGATATGCTGATTTAAATTCATTATCTTTGATTACTTTATGAAGCAAAATTTAATATTCGGAAATTTTGAAGAACTATTTATATATAGTGTTGAAAACTTTGTAGAGAGATTGCTCCTTTTGTCAGCAGTGTTTTTGTATTTTTTTTCATTACATATACATATAGCCTAATAGCTATTGAATAAGACAAATAATTAAAATCCGGACCAACATGGTAAACAGTGTTGAAAAGGTATGCTTAGTAAAAGCAATACCCTCTTTGTTTACAATATTTTTAATATTTGTCGTCAGGTGTACATTAGTCGGCCTGTTTGTTTAAGAAGTCTTCTGCACAAATCTTTGTTCAAATTGATTGATTGCTTGTGTATCTAAGTTACTTTATGGCACTGTTTAGTGTTATGAGTATGCCTGCTTGCGCAAGTAGTGGGGTAAGATATACCTCGAAGTATGCTCACACATGTCTATAAATTGATACAAAGTTGGTTAAATCATTTTTATAAGTACATTTTATATTCAGATTACATTTGTGTTAGATATATGTTAAAACTAAGATACAACGTCCGCTTAAATTTGTTCCTTGCATATATACTTAGAAACGATGTTGATAACAGTTGGTGTTTTCAGAGACATATTTATAAACACATATGTGTTTATATATCTCTGTTTTCTACCTTTTGGGTTATCATATAAATAAGGGAAATATACAAATTTACCCTCTGTAGATTTGTTACCAGCGATGTTACATGTAACAAACTATCAAAAAACAATAATATTATTTCTGTTGCAATTAGTTTGATGTTTAGCCCATATTCCACACTTACTAACTTGACTATGAGTGCTTAAAATCTTCAACTGTAGATCAATGATGTTGGTTTGAGCTTCATTTCAGGTTTTAATCTTAAATTCTGGTCTATACATGATTTATAATGTCTGTCTATCTTTTAAACAACTGACTGCAAATAAAGATAAGTTAATTACTTGAAACTATAATGGATTGATTAAATGATGGTTTTCAAGTTGGAAACAGCATGATATTGGTTGTAAAGGGAGTATTGTAATATAAGAACGAGTAAATAATTAATGTGAATAAAAAGTAATATTCAAAGTGGAGTACATCAATAATAAATAGAGTGTTACAGTTTTAGTGTTAAATAATCAGTTAAACGTATAGTGTAATAAGTGTTTAACTGTTTATAGTAAGATACATATACCTTGATATCAACAAGTTTTCATTATAATAACTGATCATAAAAGAGAAAAATATCGCCTCAGTTTTTAAAACGGACAATCCGAAGATCAAACATTAAACAAAATAAAAAATAAAAAATTGCGATCGCTCGCCCATAATATTTAAAAAAAAATCCAATGACCAAGACATCAAATTGGTATGGCCTTATGCTCGCTAACGCCTACTTCAACTATTTTTAAACCAGTGTATAGGAGTGAAGTAGACGACAATAAAGCAGACGAACAATATCAAGTTGTGTCATTCGATATCCTTTGAAGGGTGTATAATATAAATCTTTCCCACAAACAGTCAATCTGCAGCAGACAACTACGGAATACCGTTAGGGACATCACCTGTGAATGTGTTGATCTGAAACGCGATACTCGATAGTACGATGATGATAACGCGACAGTACGATACTACGAAATTACGATAACACGCGACAGTACGATGATGATAACGCGACAGTACGATACTACGAAATTACGATAAAACGCGACAGTACGATGATGATAACGCGACAATACGATAACAAAAACGCGAACATACGACAGTACAATGATGATAATGCGATATACTATCGTCCTTTCACCATCGTACTGTCGCGTTGTCACCATCGTAATATCTATTACTATAACAATTCTTTCTGTCTTAATACATTGCTGATCTTCGTATGTTTTGTGTGTTCAATTTTTCATACCACGTATTTCAGTGTGAGATCACCCATGATCTTACAAGTGTATTGGTTGATTCCATACTGATTACATAACAAGTCCTTCAGTCTGAATACACTCCTAATCTTAATATGATAATATTGAGTTACATACTGTATATATAACAAGTATATCTGTGTAAATATACCCATAATCTTAGTAATATGTGTGACTTAGATACTGTTACCATAATAAGTTTATCTGATGAATACAACCCCTCTCCTAGTATTATATGTGTGTATTAGACACTGTTTCCATATTAAGATTCAGTCTGAATACATCCCTTATCTGTGTAGTATTTATGTGGGTTATAGTATGTTTCCATAATAAGTAATTTAGTCTTAATACAAACCTAATCCTTGTAGTATATGTGTGTATTAGGCACTGTTTCCATATTAAGAAGTTCAGTCTGAATACATCCCTTATCTTAGTAGTATATATGTGGGTTCTATTATGTTTTCATAAGAAGTAGTTTAGTCTTAATACAAACCTAATCCTTGTAGTATATGTGTGTATTAGGCACTGTTTCCATATTAAGAAATTCAGTATGAATACATCCCTGATCCTAGTAGTATATATCTGAGTTCTAGTATGTTTCAGTAATAAGTAGTTTAGTCTTAATACAGCCCTTCTCCTAGTATTATATGTGTGTATTAGGCACTGTTTCCATATTAAGAAGTTCAGTCTGAATACATCCCTGATCCTAGTAGTATATATCTGGGTTCTAGTATGTTTCCATAATAAGTAGTTTAGTCTTAATACAAACCTAATCCTTGTAGTATATGTGTGTATTAGGCACTGTATCCGTATTAAGGAGTTCAGTCTGAATACATGCCTGATCCTAGTAGTATATATCTGGGTTCTAGTATGTTTCCATAATAAGTAGTTTAGTCTTAATACAAACCTAATCCTTGTAGTATATGTGTGTATTAGGCACTGTATCCGTATTAAGGAGTTCAGTCTGAATACATGCCTGATCCTAGTAGTATATGAGAGGATTCTATTATGTTACTATAACAAGTAGTTTAGTCTGAATACCCCCATACTCATAGAATCAATTGTGTGACTTCGGTAACGTTACCATAACAAGTGTTTCAGTCTAAATACACCTATATTCCTAGTACTATGTGTGTGCATTCTATTCTGTGTAACCATAACAAGTATCTACATCTGAATAGACCACAAATCCTAGTATCATATGTATGGATTATATTCTGTTTACAAAAGAAGTAGTTCATTCTTGATACACCCTAGTTCTTGTATTACATGTGAGGTTTTCGATCGATACTGTTACCGCACAAGTAGTTCAGTTTTAATACACCCTGATCTAAATAGTTTATTGGTGGATTCGATGTTGCTACAATGACAAATGTTTCTTTCTGAATACACTAATATATAAATATTGTATTGGTGGGTTTATTGTTGTTACAATGTCGAGGTGTTCAGTCATAATACACCTATAATCCTAGTATTATATATGTGGGTTAGATAATGTTACCATAACAATAAGCTCAGTCTGAATACACCCCTAATCCTAGTGTGATACGTATAGGTTCGATACTGTTACCATTAGAAGTTGTTCAGTCTGAATACACCCCTAATCCTAGTATTATATGTGTGGGTTCTATACCGTTACCGTAACAAGGAAATCAGTCAGAATACACCGCTTATCCTAGAATTGTATATATGGGTTCGATACTGTTACCATATCAAGTTGTTTAGTCTTTATATACCTATAAGCATAGTATAATACATGCGGGTTCGATACTGTTACTATAATAAGTAGCTCGGTCTGAATACACCCATAATCCTAGTATTATATGTGTGGGTTTAATACTGTTACTATACCAAGTTGTTCAGTCTGAATACACCCCAAATCCTAGTATTATATGTGTGGGTTTGATACTGTTACTATAACAAGTTGTTCAGTCTGAATACACACCAAATCCTAGTATTATATGTGTGGGTTTGATACTGTTACTATACCAAGTTGTTCAGTGTGAATACACCCTTAATCATAGTAGTATATGTGTAGGTTTGATACTGTTACTATACCAAGTTGTCCAGTGTGAATACATCCTTAGTCCTAGTATAATATGTGTGGGTTCTATATCAATTACCTTAACAAGTAAATCAGTCTGAAAACACCCCTTAGCCTAGCAGTTTATATGTTTGTTCGATACTATTACCATAATAATTTGTTGAGTCTGAATATACTCTTAATACTAGTTTCATATGTGTGGATTCTACTTTGTAACCATAACAGGTAGTTCAGTCTGAATACAAAATATCTTAGTATGCTATTAGTGGATTCGACATTGTCACCATAACACGTATTTAAGTCTGAATACATCCATGGTCGTAGTACTGTATAAGTATGTTCGATGCTGTTACTATAACCAGTATTCCTGTGTGAATACACACTGATCTTAGTATTATCTGTATGGGTTAGATACTGTAACCATAACCAACAGTCCAGTTTTAATACACGCTGATCTAAATATGTTATCGATAGGTTCAATGGTGTTACCATGACAAGTCTTTCTGTCTGAATACACCCTAATCACGTTATCATATTGGTGGGTTCGGTGTTGTTACCATAACACGTCTTTCTAACTGAATACACCCCTAATCCTAGTAGTACATGTTTTGGTTAAACTATGTTACCATAACAACTAGTTCAGTATTAATACACCCTGTTCTTAATATTTTAAATGGGTTGATGTTGTTAACATATCAAGGTCCTTCTGTTTTAATACACCCTGATCTAAATATGTTATCGATGGGTTCAATGTTGTTACCATGACAAGTCTTTCTGCCTGAATACACCCTAATCACGATATCATATTGGTGGGTTCGGCGTTGTTACCATAACACGTCTTTCTAACTGAATACACACCTAATCCTAGTAGATAAGGTTAGAGTTAAATTATGTTACCATAACAAATAGCTCCGTATTAATACACCCTGTATTTAATATGTAAATGGTGTGTTTGATGTTGTTAACATGACAATTATTTATGTTTTAATACATCCTGATCTAAATATTGGAATGTTGGTTCGATGTTGTTACCATAATAAGTATTTCTGTCTGAATCCATCCCCGATCTGAGTATTCTATTGCGTATAAAGTGTTGAACTTTTGTCGAAATTCCTCAATATAGCAAAGGGTGCATATTTTAGGAAACATATTACCTTCGTAACTGAGATGTAAGAACGTCATAAATCGTTCGTGCATCAGGGAAACTTCCCCCCAATAGAAACGTTTTTTGTTGATGAAGCAAATAAATATACACGACTTTGTAAGGATAATGGAAAAGGAGCTTTCCGTTGCTGATTGCCTTTCATAATTGCCAATTATGTTTATCCGGCCTATCAACAGTGTATTTCTGCCACATTTCAAGTTGTATTTTGCTGGATCCTCAGATACAATGAGAAAACAGAAGCAGCTGTTAAGACTGCATTGTCTCAGGAAGTTTTACCGGTTAAACTCTCCTATACATATTTGAAACCTTTGATTAATTCATTTACTTACGATGTTTGGCAATGTCGGAATGCAATCATGTTCTTAATCTTATATTGCGCATAAAGTGTTGAACCTTTTTATAAATTCTTCCAAATACAAAGGGTGCACGTTTTACGAAACATAATATCTTTGAGAAAAAACGTAAATTGTGGTATTTGATATCATCCTCAGGCTAGTCAATGACATACGCCAAACTGGTTTAACTACACCCTGTTGGACGTTGCATTTATATCTGTTTTTAATTAGGAATCAACATGTTATTTCAAAATGAATATCAGAATATCGCTTTGTAATGTCGATCCTTCATTTAATTGAGCCATGTAGCGACGCGTCTAAATAGAAAACACTGTTGGAAAACGAATGGGAAGTTATGTTCCTTTAACTGTTTGTTTTACTAGTTTGTCTAGATACTATTTAAAAGGTTTTAATTTTGAAAGATGATGAAATGGAACATCATTTATATGAAATTGATAAAACTCGTCATATATGAGCCCGTACATAGGCAAATGTACAAGTTGGTATTGTCTGATCAAGTTCTACACTGTTCACATGAAATCATTACACACGTATAGACAAAGGTTTTGTGAACTTGTGTAAGTTCTGATAAGACCGAACAAGTGGACAAGACGATGTGAACTGACAATGTTCAAAAATGCAAACGTGTACCCTTTCTGCTGCACTGATTCATATATTGTTTGACTTTTGATGTTTGTCCAATTTAAAGGTTTCACGTCAATATTTGGCAAGGGTCCTCTAATCTCTACTACCATCGTCCATTAATTAAACTAATTGATACACGTAAGTTGGCTGTTATTTGCTGTAGTTGTATCAATGTCATTACAAACAGTATTATTCATCATATAAATTACTAATAAGTATTATTACTTTTTGCGTGTACACTGCCAAAGGGGCCTAAAGAAGCTAAAAACGCTTATGGTCGAACAGAGCAATTGGTCTCTATAATTACATTACATTACATAATAGCCAGAGTCACGCAGTGCGCTTTACAATGGATGTATGCAGTTCCTGCCTAATACGGGCCTGAACCACACGAAACTTCCCCGACAGGTATGACGCATTGTCGTATCGCTGTCCACGCTCAATATTCGTAGAAATGCTTCAGATAATGCCTCTACTGTGGTGGAACTGTATTCTTCAAAAATAATAAAGTTATCTCTTTTTGCACATGTATCGTAGTCAAATATCTCGGACAAAGAGCCATTTGTTCCGTTGATGAAGCGTTAATGGCTTCATAAGCTCTGAACCCAAAAAATGAGGCATTATTACAATTATTAATGATAGACTTTTGAATATCTCAATAAGCTCATTTTAAATATCAGGTGATTGTTTTTAGCTTTGGGATGACCATTTTTCAATCGCCGTTTTTCAAATGGCTCGGATCGCGGGACTGTTCTTAGCTTGAAAAATATATTATATTAATGCTAAAGATAAGATTTGCCGACCACATATAATGATTGTATAAACAACAGCTTGTAATAATTATGTGTCGATACCTTTCCACTAGTGTATCTTACGAAGTAGAAATCGAAATCATTATGTCCATTTTTCACCAGCCATGGATCGACAGACAGCGTAGCTTACGAATGAGTCACCTGCGCTTGGCGAAAAAAAACCCTGTACAGGTAATTTATGTCGAGTTTGATACGAGACCATTGTTCTCTATAAGATACGTAGGGCTATAGTACTACCGTATTTATTTCAAATGTTGTGAACTTGAGAAACACTGGACTTTTGTTGAAACTATTTTCTCTTTCCCCCTTACCCCGAAATATCCAGTATAATGTGATTTAACTTTGTATTATGTATTTATGTTATTATCTTGAATCTTAGTAGACAAATGCAATAGGTATCCAATGTATTTCATTTATCGACGAGAATTAATTTGTTATGTATGTAATCTACATACATCGTATTTAGGATGATCCGATATTCACACTGTTTGACACTTAGATCGATTCTTTCTCAGCGTCTGTAGCTATTTATCAATAGCGTTGTAGGCAATACTAAAGGCAGACAAAAAATATCAAGATTTTACATTCGTTATCATGTGAAGGGTGTATACAATAAATATTTTTCACATACAGTCAATTTTCAGGAGACGACTATGTAATCATATAAGTAAAGGTATAACAAATTATATGAATTAAAGAAATATTATTGACATCAGTTGAAAACACAGTATACACTATAAATACATATAGCCTGGACATTTAGTTAATTTAACTGCAATAGGTTTCAATATTTTTACTTTTCATTTGTTCTTATTTACTTCCGTGTTTAGAAAGCAACCAGAGTAAACCCAAACTTTATTATTATAAAGATATCTTACTGAATTAAAGTCATTTTTTCAGTAATAGCGTAAATTGGGGGTCTTGCGGCGTTTACAACAATTGTTCAGTTATATCACGGAGATTAGTTCCCCATCCCATACGTTGTCATGGCTTTCACAAACCAGCATTCCAAACAACATTATGTATAAGCAACTGGCTGCTTTTCTTCATAGACTATTATCCCATTTGTGGAAGACGCATTTGCAAAAAGTCTAGATACAGATTTGTTCGCGTTTCTGTGCAACCTGATCTTACTATGGACAGTTCGTCTAAAATACGTAGAAGAAACTTTTATAAAGCTGTAACAATTTATATACTTAGCCAACAGGCGATTTTCCACATTTATTATCATTATGATAAGGTTTGTTTTCATGGAGCTCCTAATAAATCTTCATTATTTTAAACGGGACTTTGCTTGTCATGATAAATTATCAAACACTATTGACTGATAGCTTACCGATCACTACATTTATTTTTGCTGTCGAATATTTGTTTCGATATTCAAAAACTGTTTGCCTGAGAATATAACATTAATATCACAAAAATTATCGGAGTGAACCGTAACGGGTTTTTATATGTATCTATATGAAGTTCATAGTTTTTCAAACACCCATTGTACAGCAAACATATTCTTTCCAACGTGCATATTTATTTGAAATATCCAGAGAAGAATATATCAGAAGACACAAATAACTCAAAGGGGAATTGATAAGCCATCTCTGATTTAGCCTAAACGTTTTCAACTTTATTCCATAAGTAAATGTTCATGTATGGAGATTTTTCCATAGCATTGTCACTATGTTCTCAGTGTCGCCTACTGTAGATTGATTGTAGAATAATCTGGGTGATCCGATCACCTACAAACGAAACCTACAAAATATTGCAACTGATCCTACATCTAAACTGTTTAACATTTAGATTGGCTTTATTAAGCAAGACTTTTTAAGGAAAACCATATGATGCTAAATTATTGCAGAAGAAAATTAAGCAGATAACAGTAATGTAGCGTGCAAGCAGACAGACATTCGCCAGTCGGTATGATTATTAAACCTCACTAATATATCCATTTTAAATTAAAACGTCTCCAAACTAACTTCTGTTATGCTCGCTAACGCCAGATGTCGCCAACCATTGATAACCAATGTTCAATTTGCAGCCAGATCGGACCATACAACATGTTTAGGCTGACATGTTTGACACCCGGATTAATTATATTCCAGCAATTTAAACGAGTTTTTAGAAGTGAAGTAGACCACAATAAAGCAAACGAGAAATAACATGTTTTGTCATTCGATATCCTTTGAAGGGTGTATAAAATAAATCCTTCTCACATGCAGTCAATCTTTAGCAGACGACTATGAAATCATATAACCAAATTATGTTGACTTTTTTTTAATTAGAGTTTACTTATGCACACGAGTTAACGCATTGTGGTACAGGGAGAAAATACTCATTATGAGCAATACCTCTTTTGACACATTGTGTTCAAAAGCTGCAGAAGCGTCAAGATTTCTCTACTTGTTGGAAAGGGTTAATGTATGTATCGTATTTCAATCTTTACTCTTATTTATTTTCATCAACGTTTGTGACTGATAGATTTAGAACAATATACATTAATAGTTCAATCTAAAAAAGTCATCTTCAATTCGAAATGGACCTATGTAGTGGTATATACTCCCTGTGTTAATAGAACACATACTTATTGCGGGCAACTTTTTACCTTAAGCTAAGTATATTATAAATGTCAAACAGAAACTGCATTAAATTGATCTGAACACTGCGGCAAAAGGTTTGACAATTCATTCAATGAACAACATATTAAATGGTGCGTCTTAGCCCCTTCCCAGTAGTAGCAGACGCGTTCTAAAAAATGTGATGATCTAAGTGATTGCTTATTATGAACACATTCTTTATTTGCTAACAAGTAATCAATTTATACAAATAGAAACTATATTTGTCATATTTGCCTAGTTGTTTGCATAGTCATCTGCTGCGTATTTAGGATATGTGGGAAATGGTTAACAGATGATTGCGCATCACGAGGGTACTCTCGACCATTGCCATTTTGAATAGTCGTTTACAAACCAGATTGGAAAACTTTGAAACGTGGTGGAACAGTAGCACTGAAGATTCATGTAACGTAAACAACGAAGTAAGAATTTATTATTATCATATTCTATATTGTTAATACATGTATGCCTGCATTGTTAAACTCGTAGAGTTATTTCAACAACACTGAAGATTCATGTAACGTAAACAACGAAGTAAGAACATATTATCATCATATTCTTTATTGTTAATATATGTATGCCTGCATTGTTAAACTCGTAGAGTTATTTCAAATGCATTAGACTTCAATGTGTTTGCTATTCATTTTCCTTATTTACTTCCGTGCTTAGACATAACGGGGGCCAGTTCACCAACCCATGTTTTCTGGCTCTAAAACTATAAAAGTTTAATCTGTGCTCCAATTTTGTGCTCAAGTATCTGATTAGTCAGAAGCAAATTCGTTCTCCAAATTGACCAATCAGAGGCCTTTTTTGGAGCATGAAGATCATTTCTGAGCACTGAGAACGTTTTCAGAGTTTTATGATTTCGGACCCTGGCTTTCTCACACCATCACTCAACACAACATTATTTCCAAGCAGCTGCTATTCTATATTGACTCTTATCCAATGTGTGGAAGCACATTTGCAGATACAGGTCATCCCGCGTATTTGTGAAATCTGATCTGGCTATGCATAGTTCATCAATAAGTCATTGAAGAATTTGTTAATACATAATTCATTTGGATACTTAGCAGAAAGGCGTTGTTCCACATGAATATTAATTTCGTTAAGGTTTTTTTCTTGGAGTACCTGATAAAACAGTCATTGCCTTAAACAAGGCATTGTTTATGTAATGATAAATGATTACAACCTATTGACTAATCGCTTACCGAACACTACATCTCTTTTTGCAATCGATTTTGATAAAATCGTTTTGGTTTGCCTGAGAATTTAACAGTAATGTCAAAAAAGGATCCGAAAAAACCGTTAAGGGTTTATATATTTTTAAATATTAAGTTCTTGTGAACTATTTCTAATTAAGCCACAACGTTTTCAACTGTATTCATTAACTTAAAGTTCATGACACTTCTTTTCAAAGCCGTCTGCTGTACATTTGTTGTATACTAGATTGAATTAAGGACAATTCGATCACCTTTAAAATTAACATAATCTCATATATTAGCGTTAAGTCGTCTCTTTTAAAACATATGATGACAACAGTTACAAAGTATATTCTTGTGTAAGTTTCAATTACAATGCAGAGTTGAAAACATGTTGGGAAACGGCAAAAAATTGATAGTGTTGCACAATTGTTTTAAATAACACATATTTATCTTACAGTGATTGCAACACAAGCTTTCATCTTACACTGATCAAGCTCTATGTGTGTATTTGGAATGGTATATTAACATAGATGTTATCAAATAATTCATACGATTTAACATTTATCAAGCTCGATGTGTGCATGTTGGAATGCTTTATTAATATAGGTGTTATCAAAGAATTAAAATGGTTTTGATTGATATTGAAAAAAAGTATCCTATACAATTCAAACTATAAGTAAAGGGATGCGATATTTGAAAAAGATGCTTAGCTAGAATCAAGGTTTATCTAATTAGATACACCCAATACGTTCAATATACCAACTCTGCTAGAAAATACTGTTACAGATCATATACAAATAGATCAATATAAAATACGCTCTATCATCACAACATAAATAGGCCATACAGTATGGATCAATGCTTAACCTGGATGCTTTCTGTGAAATTTCCCAATATTGTATGATACATTAAGTCGATTAAAAGATATTGAATGACTTTAAAACAGCTTCTGGTGTGAATCTCCCGAAATCAACAAACTTAATTTTGATGGCGCTATAATGGTAGTCTATTTTTTGGAGAAAATACGTACGTATTAACACATACTTAACATGAATAAGGTAAACATGTTTTATCTGCAATAATCAATTGACAGTTAAAAACATTAAGATATATTGCCTTGGGCTTTAAGTACTCAATTTGAATCACATATGTTATATATACATGCTCTTAGTTTTCTAATATAAGTCAACTGGAAATTAATACGTTCATCTGGTACTAACAATTCGTCAAAACATTTATGTATCAGGGAAATAGATACTGATTCACTAAGTTTATGACTAAATTTATTTAAGATTTGTCATTCGTATTGAACCTTACGAATATTTTGGACAGTAATATGAGTCTAATCAAACCCACATCATAATATGGAAAAGGCATAGCCTCAAAACGAGCACAAAACAGAACAAGATATTACATAATACTATTAAACAGAAGAAACATATCAAAAACCAATTATTCTTACAAATCAGAACAGTTACATTTTATCAAAGAGCTCTTTAATCTTTATGACCAGGGCATTTATAATCCATGCTCAATCCTGAAGGATATTTGTAGCAAGTCACAAAATAAGCTCTCTGGGTCAGTAAAACAGAAAGGAATTGCTCTGAATCTAAACAACTTATTGATTCGATCTAAAGCGGTCCAAACATTCACCTTTATCGCTCTAGAGACTTACCTGCTAGACTGTCAGATGACATACAATGTAATCTGCAGTATCTAGAATAGTTCCAACGTTGTACATTGAAGTTTTAAAACCAGCACAAATTGTGACATGACTAGAGAGGACTATATAAAAATGTTCCAACTCTGATCATATCCCGGGTCGTGAAAGTTCATGGTGTTGGAAAGTCTTTTCTTCACTGATCATCCTTCAGATCCCGGATGTGGTCGGATGGATGTCTCCTCAAAATGTTCAGATACTCCAAACTCTCAATATTAAACTACTGTTTTAGTTATTATAAGATGAAATGGAATGTTTAATTTTTACACAAATAATTTAAATATAATTATATATTGCACTAAGTCTTGTTAATTAATTGTTGGGATGGGTCCACTGGGACACCTCTACAATGGTCAAATCACTATTGTTTACAATTTTAAGCCATGGGAAAATCACATTCCAAAGTGATGACATCATCATATCTATTTCCCTCATAGCGTTTTACTAACAACTCTATTTTTTGTCTAATAAATCATAGAATACAAATTTATTTAGCAGGATTCACTCTGTGATTGAAAGCTCTGTCCCAGTATAACCTAATACACCTATTATTGATGAATTCTCCAACAATTTTTCAGTCTATTTTTACCTTTGTTATATTCTCCAATCTGCAAAATGTAATACATTGTATGGGGTTGACAAGGTATATTTATTAACCTACCTCTACAGCAATTTTAATCCTGATGTAATTTTAAATGCATTCATATACACTTTACTCCAACAGGAATTCGTTGTGGCCCCATAGTTTGCAGTTTCCGTGATATAACTGAAATATTGTTGAAAACTATGTTAAAGCCCTAACAAAAACAAAACATTATTGTATGGATTTAACTTAGACATTATTTCAGTTGTATCATAGAAACTGTTTGCTTATTCATGATGCCTCGATAAATGAACCAGTACTTGGCTAGTAAATGTACCTTGCCATGACTAAAAACCATCTGCAGATCGAACCCAGGGATGCCTGGTTCCACAATATAGACACAAAACTACAGACCAATGTACTAATCTTATATTATGTAATCATCTGCCTTGCTTCAGTTTATTTCATTTTCATTTTGTGAACACCTAAGTATAATATTGATTTTTTTTTTAGTTTGTTAGCAATCAATATCTTAAGTTATGATGCCCAGCCTTGCCACATGTAGGCGAACTCTAGTGACCTAGATTTTAAACCGACATGACCTATTTTTAGAAATTGGTCTAGCTATTGGCAATACAAACTGTCTAACAAAGTGTCAAGCTGCTGATGCAAATAATGCAGTATTAAAAATATTTTTCTCAAATTTAGCCTATTGACCTAGTTTTTAACAGAACATGACCTTCACTAAAACTTAGATAATATATCATGAAGAAATCTATTAAAAATGTGGTTTCCACAAAATTCACAAAGTTTTCCATTAATTTGGCGAAGTGACCTAGTTTTAGACCCAACATGACCCATTTTCAAACTTGGCCTAGATATCAGCAAGAAGAAGATTAATTTGGCATAGAAACCTAGTTCTTGACCGGACATGACCTACTGGTATATATTCGAACATAGACTAGATATCATCAAGGCAATTATTCTAATAAAGTTACAATATATGCTGATTGTTCAAATTAAAAATGCAACATCCAGAGTGTTCACAAGATTTCCCTTCAATTTCACCTTGTGACCTAGTTTTTGACCTCACATGATCCAGTTTTGAATTTGGGAAAGATTTGATAGAGATAAATGTTCTGATAAACATTCAATAAAATTGGATGCCAAATGTTGCCTGTAGAGTGTTCACAAGGCAATTGGTGTTGATGCCCGACAGATGGAGAAAATGTGATCACAAGAGATCACCTGATCACCTGGAGCACTTTGTGAGGTGAGCTAAATAAAACTAGGATGGAGTGCTCCCCGGAGCACGTGTGTCACCTGTAGGGGCCTTGGCAGAAAATTAAATTTTTTGACAGAAAAGGGGCAATAACTCCAATATAAAAAATATTTGGATTATCACCCTTTTGTGAACCAATCACACACATTGATATAAACATTTGTCAGAAGTTTCAATGTAATCCTTTGAGTAGAAAAAAAGTTATTTGAAAACGTGATGAAAAAGTGTGATGGACAGACGGACGACAGACAGCGGACAAAAAAAAAATCACTAAGTGCCTACCATGCTACCAGGTGACACAATAACATGCTTAATTTAAACAATTTAATTTGATTTAAAAACAATGTTTGAAAATAACTGTAAATTAGCTCTTTATATGCCTCTCCCATGTACAACACATATGCAGCAGAAGGTTTAATTCCTAGACAAAATTGAAAACACTTTGGCAAACGTAGAAATTGCTTGGTTAGAATAATTTCTGATTTTTTCATAATGTTTTCAAAAGTTGTCAGAAAACTTATATATATTTATTCAAATTTCTCAGATGTAGAGTCTGTAAATTTAATCTAATCACTGTCTTATATTTTAATGTTGTGTTGTATCTTATCATACAGATGCACAGGCTAGTACTATTAATCTAAACTAATGTCATCATATGTAACTATAGAAACTGTATTTAAATTTTAATGCAAAGACTTCAAATTTCCCTTAAAAATTGTTGATAGCAGGTTAAAACACCCTACAAACAAGCACGGTAAAGAGATTTACATGTAAAGTAAAATTCAGACATGAATTAACAAGACAATTGAACCCATATTCAATACAGAAGCAAATATTCACTACATTGTATATTTTTAAACATGTGGATTACTTTGATAACTGAAATAACCTATTTTGGTTGCTTCAGTCATTATCCATGTTTGGAAAAAAACAATTCGTTAACTTCAATGTTCAGAGCTCAAGAAATGGCATATTTTGCATGTTATTAAAACCTTATTTCACATCCTATTAAATGCTCATGTTACAGCTAAATTACTCAAAAGAATCATCAGAGTGAGACCAGTCTTTGCGTAGTTACTGTACCCACAACATAGCATTAAATGAGTGCTAACTGAGATATTGTGGAAGTAATTAAGACCTGCTTACTCTTCCTTACATAGTTCTTTGGCTGTTGCAGTCAATTTTGTATGCAGGGCTAAACTCAGGCAATGAAAGAAGAAATTTCCATCACAATGCTGAATGTGAACATCCTTGACTGGATATAAAGTCAATACATTGTGGAGTTATAAAAAAAAGCCATTGAATTTGGATATGGTGAGGCATGTTTGGAACTAATTAGTGTAATGTAAGTTAACAAACATAATACAAAGAAACGCAAAAACT
This sequence comes from Serripes groenlandicus, assembly GCA_031761405.1. Classification (NCBI taxonomy): domain Eukaryota; kingdom Metazoa; phylum Mollusca; class Bivalvia; order Cardiida; family Cardiidae; genus Serripes; species Serripes groenlandicus. The sequence goes on along the minus strand of JASEVX010000014.1, from coordinate 14,062,811 downwards.
GACACTTAATCGGTAAGATTGTAGATCAGGCAGGGCAGGCCAAATGTCAAAGTTCTAGTCACTATTTCATTTTCAATGTATGGAGAAAGCAGATAAACCAGCCAGCTGTGATGTTTGAGTAGAAGTGTTACCAAACAATGTCAGGGCGAAAAACTAACAAGACCTAATGACAGGATGTCCTTTTATTATTGTAAAAAGCTGAATTAAATAAACCCATAAAATTCACTACTTGTTGGATTGACTTGTCATTGGTTCAAACCTGTGCAACTTGGATTGGATAGTGAATTGACTCTGACACAGATCTGCCAATGGACCCAAATATTAATCACTAATAATTAATCAGCAGATCCATTGGTTAAATGAATATAATTATAAATTGGTATGAACAAAATATACAGAAATCTAATCTTCATACATAATTAAATAACAATTACACAATCAATGTGATGCAAAATTACATCATATATGAATAGAGAATATCATCAGTGGTTTTAATTAAATTTACTTATCAGAAAAGCAGATAAACAAAAGATGACATACACTGTGGACAACTTCACATATGACTATGAGTGCGATACACATTTGGAACGCAATCCCAGTTTCATTTTAGGCAACAAAAAGCAATGAACATGTCTGACATAATAAGAATGTTGCAAGGTGCTTACTATATACTATAGTACTATACTATATGTATAATTGCGATTGTGAGGTTGCAGCCCAAACTTGCCTTATGGCCCAGCAAAACACTCCTAATCTGCACAATTTGGTTTGGTTTGGTTTGTTTGTTTGTTTGGAGTTTAACGCCGCTTTCAACAGCTTTGGTCATATCACGGCGGTCAGTGCACCTACCCATGTTTTCCTGGCTTTCCCACACCAGTATTTACACAACATTCTTTCGAAGCCACTGACTACTTTCTGACATAGATCAGAGGTGAGAGGCAATGGAAAACTAGCATATTGCAGACCAAACTTTCATGCAAGCTCATTTACCCTGTTAGTAATAAATTGCTGGGGAAAATGACAGATACCAACCCACAGAAAGCTCACAGAGGCTCATATTAAGTAAGTATGGTTCAATCAATGGTATTGGTGTTGTTGTTCTCTGTCAGGCTTGGGATAGAATTGTCCAGAGATAAGTTGACGTTTTTCAGGTTGTTTCGCAGGTGACAATGTCTTAACTGAGACTGTGTACAATGTGGACGGTATATAGAATGTTCCTCGGGCTACGTGGTCTCTTATTGATCTGTGACGAAGTATCAACTATTTGGTCTCGTCTCAAACTTAGGTATGTGGTTTCTACTGTCTGTAACGGTGCTGGTCCTATCTGTTCAGCGTATGGGCTCTGGAACGGTGTTGAACCTATTCGTTCAGCGTCTGTTTGGAAACGTCTCTTCCAAACCAACTCAAACTCTGAGACGGTGTTGAACCTATCCGTTCAACACCTGTTTGAAAATTCTCTTCCGAACCAATTCAAACTCTAAGCACACTCTTTGAAATGTCCTAGTGCTGAACCGATGCCGAACCACGGATTCGAACTGCTTAAGCGATGTAGGATGCTTCAGCTGATACTCCTCGTGTAGAGTTTTCTAGTATTTCGTGTAAAACGATAGGGTAGCAGTTTTTCTTCTTTTTTTTTTACTCTTGAGAAATATGCACTATTTATACTATTCTTTTAAAACGTACTATATGGGCTATGCCTGTAACTCATTTAAAGATAAAACTAAAACTTGCGTAATAATAAAACAATTAAAAACAACAATTTCTATTTTATCAATGTAAGTCACAACATAATCAACGTACGCTTAGTACTACATTGAAAAGGACCTATATACAAAATGGTGTACTGCCTGTACATAACAGATTAATTCGACAGCTCCATTCGCAAGAAAATATATTTACAACAACATGCAGATTAATCTGTTTCTTCATTGTCGGCTCAAATAGTCTGCGCAAATATTGTCTGATCCTTTGATAGCTTCAACTCTGAAGCTGTATTTTTGCAGAAACACTGCCCATCTAATGATTCTGCCACTTTCAGGTTAACTCTTATGTATGTAAGACAACGGGGCATGATCGGTATGTATTATGAACTCTCGTCCATACAGGTACTTTCAGAATTTCCTAGTTCCGAACACAAGGCTTAAACACTCACGCTCTGTGACTGAGTAGTGTCTTTCCCGTTTAAGCAATTTTTTACTAGCATATGCAATGGGGGAAATTCCGTCTTCAAATTGCTGTAACAATGCTGCACCTATACCACTGTCGGAGGCATCGACTTGCAAGATAAACGTTCTTGTAAAATCTGGCAACGTAGGAATCGTCCTTTGTGTAAGCTGCGCTCTAAGTGCTGGAAACGCACTTTCATTTCCGGACACCAAGTTTCTTTGTCAGGTCCGTCAATGGGGGACGATATCTCCGCAAATGACGGTTTGAACTTTCAGTAGTATCGTGCCAAACCTAAAAATGCCCGAACCTGTTTCTTCGTCAAAGGTTGTTCAGCATCCTTGATTTTTGTAAGCTTATCATCTTCCATCTGCACAGTTCTGTTGCCTACTATATGTCCCGTAAAACCAATATTCCCGAAGCTTATCAAACATTTTGAAGGTCGTACCGTTAGGCCGGCATTTTTCACCCTAGAAAACAAATCTCGCAGCATTTCCATATGCACGTCCCATGACTGTGTATGACCTAAAATGTCATCGACATAATTGTCTGCATTCGAGCATCCATTCAGCAGGTTTCTCATCATACGATTGAATGTTGCTCCCGAGTTCATCATACTAAATGGCAACTTTCTGAACTGATAGCTTCCCTTTGAAGTGGAAATGCTGTTATGTGTTTCGAACTGTCCTCTACGGGGATCTACCAGTACCCTTTGGCAAGATCGATATTTAGTGAAGAACTGATTGTTTTTTAATTTGGCCAAGATGTCATCAACGCATCCCATAGGTTCTGTATCGAACCTAGTTACAATATTGATCTTACGATTTCGCGGGCTCTATCACACCGACTCTAACAAAGCCTGTACTTCGCAATCAAGTTCATCCCTCTTTGAATAGGGTATTAGGTACTGTCTGACTCGAATGAGGTCCGAGCAAGTTAGACTGACTTTATGTTCAGTCAAAACTGTTGACCCTGGCCTGTCGATGAATATGTCGCTGTATTCTTGCACCAGGTCAAAATCCTGTTTTCGCCGTTCTGGCGACAGCTTATCATTGATTTTAACATCTCTTCTTTTCGCAGTGGCTTTCACGTTCGCCTATTCGAGTAAATTTGAGATATATAAACACAACACGTGTGTTCAACGTTTCACGGTGGGATATAGACATATAAACACAACACGTGTGTTCACCGTTTCACGGTGAGATATAAACATATAAACACAGCACGTGTGTTCAACGATTCTGGGTCAGATATAGACATATAAACACAACACGTGTGTTCACCGTTTCGCGGTGAGATATAGACATATAAACACAGCACGTGCGTGCACCGTTTCACGGTGATATATAAACATATAAACACAGCACGTGTGTTCACCGTTTCACGGTGAGAAATAAACATATAAACACAACACGTGTGTTCACCGTTTCACGGTGAGATATAGACATATAAACACAGCACGTGTGTTCACCGTTTCAAGGTGAGATATAAACATATAAACACAACACGTGTGTTCACCGTTTCATCAATCATACGCTAGTTGTACGTTGTGTATACATTACTTAATCGTCAGGCATTCGCGAAGTTGCCTATATACGTTGCAGATACGTTAGATATACGTAATAAATACGTTACTCCTCCGCTATCAATACGCTAGCTGTACGGTACACCTTTTGCAAGTATAACTAATATAAAGTATGAACTTTTGTACTTTTAATACTTTTTGCAAATCATCAAACAAGAATAAAATATAATCATATGAAATATATAATATTTGCTTCACCATATGATGTAATTATTGGAACACTCATATTTACAATATATGAATTACTATAATAAACTAATGTATAATACATTTGTATAAAACGTGAGTTGCATACTTCTAAATGTTGTCATAGTAAACGTATGAAATGGCTTACATATTGATCAACAACATATAGCGATCTTAAACGTTACAATTGATATGTTTCTACATAATAAGGCTTTTCAAATTTTAAACAAACGAGAGTAAAATTAGATTTAGAGATAAAAACAATAGTTTAAAATAGGCAGATTAGAGAATGTAGCAGCGGAAAGCATATTGGGAAGGGACTTTTATAAAAAAAAAAAAATGTGTAAAAATGAGAAATTGCTCATAACGAGCAATTTCTTCTTTTGTCACAACGTTTTCAATTATATTCATTTTTTGGCCACGTTTACCATGCTGTTTTCATAGACGTCTGCTGCATATCTGTTATATGTAGGAAAAGGTGACCATACGGAGAGACAATTTATATTCTCAAAAGTGTCTGCTTCTACAAGCGTCACGGAAACAATTGATTTTAGAACGTTATTTGTGTTTGTTTGTAATTTAGTGATATAATTGTTTATTAATTTGGAAAAAAAAGCCCCTTTGGTATATTGATAAAGCGTCAATATATGCGGGAGGTCGAGGGTTTGATCCCCGACCAGGTCAAACAAATACGTTAAAAATGGTAGTAATGACTTTGCCTCCCTGGCTCTAAGGACTGTTGGGTAATCACAACGACTGTCTCGCTGGTTTCTAAATAAAGATACCGGTACAAATTGTACACAACCAAGAAAACTGCGATGATACCATACAAGCAAAAGCAAACGGTTGATTATTTTCTTTGTTTGAATGATATTTTGTGCAGTTTTCAACAATGTTTATGTTTGATTAGGAGGTGTTTTATTTGCAATTTACTAGTTTTTCTAGTATTATTCATTTAGAAATTTACTAGTATTTCTAGCATTATTTATTTGACATCGCTGCATAAGTAAAAATGCTTTACATAACACCCTCATCGCTTCGGAAGGAATGTATTCAGAATGTATTTGGTATGACCTGGATCGAGCCCTTGACGCTCTGGTGGACGCCCTCAACCATAACGCCATAAAACTGGTCATTCAAATTCTTAAAAAAATGACATTAACCGAGTTTGATATTTTAGGGTCTTTTGCTTCGAAAATATTTCATAATGAATTGGTAAATATAATTTGAGCCTTTCCATGGAAAAAGGTTCAATTTGACATGTTTGAACAGCCTAAGTTCATATCAGACTGTTCATTTTTCAGTCGTATCAGATTATACACACCTTGACATGTTTGAACAGCCTAAGTTCATATCTGACTGTTCATTTCCCCAGTCGTATCAGATTATACACACGTTGACATGTTTGAACAGCCTAAGTTCATATCAGACTGTTCATTTTTCAGTCGTATCAGATTTTATCATGCAATGAGCAGATTACGTGACGTATAACACTGGTATGATAAACCTTTTGTTTACATGTCTACTGGTATGATAAACTTTTATGATTATCATGTTCCTAATTTTTAGAAATGTCTATTTTTAGAAATGACGTGTTAGCCGGAACTACTTTTCTAAAAATAAATCTGTTTTGAATACGAGGCCGTATAGTATATGTAAACAAACAGGAATCAAAGCAATTATTTAATTAACAAACACAGATAAATTTCCCGAGTTTATGATATTTTAATTCAAATATATACAAACTTATTCATAAATGAAAAACGCAAACTAATATATATACATAAAATGTTGTGTTGTTTTATCATACTCGACACCTTTCGCCTTACCCCATTTAGCAGACGATACATTTTGTCAACACTAAATTATGTCTTCGGTCGGGAATTTCGACCTATCGCTATCAAATTTGTTTGATTTTGACAAAAACTGTGACGGATATGTCGATTTTAACATAGATCTGTCTATTTTTGATGAGGAAATGGAAATACCTCCGTCTGAAATAAAAAATCCATGCATTGAAGACGTTTAAAACCCCTCAGTCACTGACACTGAAATAATTTCTAAACAAGTTGATTGTTTACCTGGCCGCGAGGATGTGCAACAATTCATAAACGGTCAAGAAAATATAAATACTTTGAGAAAAACACTATCTGATACAAATAAATTCATGGCAGGAAAAGGTGAAAACAGAAACCTGAAAAACGTCCCAATGGAACAGCTAGACCAGCATATTGCTTCATTCATCATGACCATTAAAAAGCCTAATGGAGACGATTATGAGCCCACATCCACAAGGAACATGGTTTCAATCTTTGACAGAAAGCTGTGCCGTCAAGGATATCCCCACAAAAGTATATCTTCAACAACAAATGAATTTAATTTAACAAGACAAACCTTAAAGGTAGGTTACTATACATGGATACAATGTTATTTTTATAAACCATGTCAGACACAAAGGTGATTCTTTCACTGGGGTTATACAACGTTTTTAACATGGTTTCAGTTATATCCCAGCAACAGTTCACTTATGTATGGTCCATGGGTAAACAAACCAGTACTAGGCTAGGAAATGCACTCCACTATGACCACATCAGGGGATCGAACCCGGGATGCCCAGTTCCAAATCCCCGAGGTTAACCACTAGGTCAAGGCGTGGCATGAATATATACATACATGTGAAACCCTTAGGTGCGAACCTACACTTAGTGTAAGTCTCTGCTGAGACATGCCAAGACTAGTCACATAACACTTTGCAAATAAGACATAGTAAAATATGTGATGGTATTTATCAGAACTAGTATTTTCAATATTAAATTATTTCTGCAATAAGAGGTGTTTTTTTCGAAATTATTAGTTGTACCAATTGCAATTTTGATATTTGTTAACCCTTTATCAGAACTAGTATTTTCAATATTAAATTATTTCTGCAATAAGAGGTGTTTTTTTCGAAATTATTAGTTGTACCAATTGCAATTTTGATATTTGTTAACCCTTTTCCTGACAAGACAATTCTGCAGCAGACGACTTTCAACATATTTTGTCAAATGGAAAATCTCTATATTTGAATGGAAAATTTATGACTAAAAGTGGAAAACATTGTGGCAAAAGGAGAAATTGCTAGTTTTGAGCAATTTCTTCTTTTGTCACTATGTTTTCAAAAAGCTGTCTGCTGCAGAGGCGTCAGAATGCGTCTTTATGAGGGGAAAAAACCGGTTAAGTGGTAGATCTATAGAAACATTGATGACTTAAATGGAAGAAATTGATTCTTTTATATCATTTTTTAAATTTATCCAATGCATATGATAGGTAGTGCATACAGTTGAAATAAGAAGTTGCATCACATTTGGTAAAAATAGAAATTATTCAATGTGGTCAATTACTCCTTTTGCCATATTGCTTTCTAAAGTTTCATAAATCGTTTTACTGCAGATCCTACAAATCAGTCTATATGTGAGAAAAGATTAAATAAAGCATGGATTATTTTAAAAGTGTGAATCTCTTTTAACGCTTTTCCACATACAACAACTCTGCAGCAGATGATTTGAAAACATACCCGAAACAAATCTGAAACTCACTTTAAATGAAAGTACAATAATTGAATAGAGGTGACATGGTGACAAATGGAGAAATTGCTTGTACATGTTATTGAGTAATTCCATCTCTTGTCAACCGGTTTTCAAAAAAGCGTCTCTTTATAAGGGAAATGGTCAGAACTGCTATTTGACAGTAATTTGCTTTGAAATCAATTTAGGAAAATAAAAGTTCATTTTGATACATGTTATGAGTAGAAAAAATAGAGAGATATCATTTTTTGAGAACATTCTCATTTTTTTCTATAATAATTTTATAAGGGCATCTGAATCCAAGTGATTATCAAATTTTTATCTGGGAAAGAGACTGGTATATTTTGTATAAGAATTCTTCACAGCTAATTTTTAATCCTCTGAATTGTAGGCCAAACTAAAGATGCTGAAGATAAATGGAAAAGGAAACCGACCAAAAGAAGCTGAGGCTCTTTCTGACGATGACATAAATGTCCTATATGAACAGCATATACTTGGGACATCAACACCTGCTTCAGTAATAAACACACTCTGGCTGAATAACTGTATTCATTTAGGAATGAGAGGCGTAACTGAACACCACGAGTTACGGTAAGCCTTCTTTGTCCTTTCCTTTGCTTCAAACGACAAGTAATTCCATATTGTTTGTATTGAACTGCTGGAAATTAAATGAAACTCGATAATGTCCAATAAAGGTTTAGTATGGCATACTGGTCATCTTTCGTCAACAGGCAGGAATGTCAGGTTCACTGATGTACAGTATCATAGTTACATAATCAGTTTCTGGTGGAGTAGAAATTTCACAAATGGTCAGAAAATCTGCATCTGCAATGTTTATAATATATTAATTGTGTTGTCTGCCTTTAAGGACTTCTAAAACAGGGATAACTAACCATTTCCCCCATATAGACGCGTTCTGTCGCCTCTGCAGCAGGCCGCTTTTTGGAAACATGGTGACAAATGAAGAAATTGCTTAAAACAATAAGCAAGTTCTCTTTTTGTCGCAATTTTTTCCACTTTTAGTCATAGATTATCCATTCAATTATAGCGATTTTCTTTTCTTGACAACATAAAATGTTCAAAGTCGTCTGCTGCAGAATTGTTGTATGAGGGAAAGAGTTAAATGTGCAATTTTAGTCGAGACCTGTCTGAAGAGGAATTTCCGTACACTGTATTTCTTCCAAAAGTTATCTGTATTAGCGAATGCCAGTCACCCCAACACTAGAGCATCTACCCGACACCCTATAATAATTTCATGTGTGAAATTTGGTCGTCTCGACACCTCCCTATATTTTACGGTATACATGAAGCATTATTGAAATTTAATTTCGCTTTTTCTTCTTTGAATTAACGAGTGACTGAATGTGATATAGTTATTCTATTCTCGTAATCTTGAGTGAGTCTAAAATAATTGTTGACAGCAATTGTTCATTCTCTTTTTCTTCTTTGAACTGACGAGTGACTGAATGTGATACAGTACAGTTATTTTATTCATGTAATTTTGATTGAGTTCAAAACTTTGAAAAGGTTACAACAAACGTAGATATTATTCTCCATAGTTCTTCTTTCCCACAATGTTGATTGTTATAGAGTCAAAAACATGTAATGTCGAAACTTATAAAGAGTAGAATTCTTGTAAGAAAGGAGCCGTCGCTATTTCATAAAAGACTTCTCTTTTTCTTTCTTGAATTGACGAGTGATTGAATGTGATAGTTATTCTATTCACGTAATCTTGATTGAGTCGAAAATCATTGTTGACGTCAATTGTTCATAGTATAACAATACTACTTTTTAAATAAGGTGTCGGCTCGCCTTGATTTTTGTCATGGGGTCTCGGCTCATCTCAAAAAGTTGTCGGGTCATCTGGTTACCATATCAGCAGAGACGTATAAACACATGTGTGTATATGTGTCTGGGATCAGGGAAAGGCTCAATAAATGTAATAATTAAACTGCAGTTGTATTCACATTATTCTCATAATTTCAGGTGGGGAGATGTTGTTCTGACACAGTGTGCAGATGAAGAATACATAGTCCTAAATGAAAGGCAAACTATAACAAGAACAGGAGAGAATACATCAGATGTTAGGAAAACAAAACCAAAAATTTACTCTTTACCAAATTCAGAAAGAAATCCCATTGAACTTTATAAATTGTATGCTGCAAAGAGGCCGTTAAATTTCTGCTCACCCGAGTCCCCTTTCTACTTAGCCCCAAGGACTGTGCCCGTTTCCTCAGATTCTGACCAGTGGTTTCTGCGGCAGAGAATTGGTATAAGGAAATTATCAGCTCTGATGAAGGATATGAGTGAAAAGGCAGGACTTGCTGGAAAAAGACTTACCTATCACTCTGCCCGGAAACACCTGGTGCAGAAACTGAGGGATAACAACATCCCTCCGACCGAAATTATGCAAATAACTGGGCATAAAAATATTCAGTCAGTAATGACTTACTCTACAATTTCCAATGCAACTCAAAAAAAAAAATCAAATATTTTGGCTAGAAATTTCACTTCCAGTAAAAACGAAGAATCCTACCAGTAAGGGGGACATCATCTTCATAATGATATTACTTCCTGTCCGGGTAGTTATAGTGTAGAAAGTGTGAATAACAGCAATCCACCACAGCAAGTCGTTGTTCCGCCTTTAGCCATTTCTACCCCACCCACTATTCCGGCACATATTCCAAATCTGAACATCTCCACAACAAACAATAGTGCTGTAACCCCAATATTTTATGGAGCTGTGTTAAATATTGGCACATTAAATGTCTTTCCAACAAACTCTCAGCAATCCTTTCATCAAAATAATTGATCATCTTTGAAATTGAAAAAATGTCCGAGATATTTCCTCTACATGTGGCTCTCTCGCTATTTTGCATCCTCTGTAGGTCAGTTGAAGCGACGGTTGATAAGAAGGATATTTTTTTTTATGACACTGTGTTAATTTTCTTATTTGTGTTTTAATTTAATTGATGTACACAAACTATTAATAGCAAAGCAAATAAACCTGCAATACATGTAAAACTACAGAACTATTTTTTATTCCTTGTTTTATAGAGATATGTCCTTTGGCTACAGATATTAATACGCGCTCGCGATGTCATTCTGGGAAACCAAGAAATCTAGGACTTGACGATAGAGAGACCGAAGCATGTTTTTAATGACTGATTTAAAATGAGAAAACATTCAAAACACGCAATGAAAATAAGATTTACAGAGAATGAAAGATAAATAGAATATTACGTCCCTGACTTCCGACATCAACTTTATCTGACTCGGCTGGGAGAATTGATAATTGTCTCGCCAAGGCTCGACAATTACCAATTCTCCCAACCTCGTCAGATAAAGTTGATATCATACGTCAGGGACATAATATTCTCTATATACACACGTTGACATGTTTGAACAGCCTCAGTTTATATCAGACAGTTCATTATCCCAGTCGTATCAGATTATACACACGTTGACATGTTTGAACAGCCTCAGTTCATATCAGACTGTTCATTATCCCAGTCGTATCAGATTATACACACGTTGACATGTTTGAACAGCCTAAGTTCATATCAGACTGTTCATTATCCCAGTCGTATCAGATTATACACACGTTGACATGTTTGAACAGCCTCAGTTCATATCAGACTGTTCATTATCCCAGTCGTATCAGATTATACAAACGTTGACATGTTTGAACAGCCTAAGTTCATATCAGACTGCTCATTATCCCAGTCGTATAAGATTATACACACGTTGACATGTTTGAACAGCCTAAGTTTACATCAGACTGTTCATTTCCCCAGTCGTATCAGATTATACACACGTTGACATGTTTGAACAGCCTAAGTTCACATCAGACTGTTCATTTTCCCAGTTGTATCAGATTATACACACGTTGACATGTTTGAACAGCCTCAGTTCACATCAGACTGTTCATTTTCCCAGTTGTATCAGATTATACACACGTTGACATGTTTGAACAGCCTCAGTTCATATCAGACTGTTCATTTTCCAAGTCGTATCAGATTATACACACGTTGACATGTTTGAATAGCCTAAGTTCATATCAGACTGCTCATTATCCCAGTCGTATAAGATTATACACACGTTGACATGTTTGAACAGCCTAAGTTTACATCAGACTGTTCATTTCTCCAGTCGTATCAGATTATACACACGTTGACATGTTTGAACAGCCTAAATTCATATCAGACTGCTCATTATCCCAGTCGTATAAGATTATACACACGTTGACATGTTTGAACAGCCTAAGTTTACATCAGACTGTTCATTTCCCCAGTCGTATCAGATTATACAAACGTTGACATGTTTGAACAGCCTAAGTTCACATCAGACTGTTCATTTTCCCAGTTGTATCAGATTATACACACGTTAACATGTTTGAACAGCCTAAGTTCATATCAGACTGTTCATTATCCCAGTCGTATCAGATTATACACACGTTGACATGTTTGAACAGCCTCAGTTCATATCAGACTGTTCATTATCCCAGTCGTATCAGATTATACAAACGTTGACATGTTTGAACAGCCTAAGTTCATATCAGACTGCTCATTATCCCAGTCGTATAAGATTATACACACGTTGACATGTTTGAACAGCCTAAGTTTTCATCAGACTGTTCATTTCCCCAGTCGTATCAGATTATACACACGTTGACATGTTTGAACAGCCTAAGTTCACATCAGACTGTTCATTTTCCCAGTTGTATCAGATTATACACACGTTGACATGTTTGAACAGCCTAAGTTCACATCAGACTGTTCATTTTCCCAGTTGTATCAGATTATACACACGTTGACATGTTTGAACAGCCTCAGTTCATATCAGACTGTTCATTTTCCAAGTCGTATCAGATTATACACACGTTGACATGTTTGAACAGCCTAAGTTCATATCAGACTGCTCATTATCCCAGTCGTATAAGATTATACACACGTTGACATGTTTGAACAGCCTAAGTTTACATCAGACTGTTCATTTCCCCAGTCGTATCAGATTATACACACGTTGACATGTTTGAACAGCCTAAGTTCACATCAGACTGTTCATTTTCCCAGTTGTATCAGATTATACACACGTTGACATGTTTGAACAGCCTCAGTTCATATCAGACTGTTCATTTTCCAAGTCGTATCAGATTATACTCACGTTGACATGTTTGAACAGCCTAAGTTCACATCAGACTGTTCATTTTCCCAGTTGTATCAGATTATACACACGTTGACATGTTTGAACAGCCTCAGTTCATATCAGACTGTTCATTTTCCAAGTCGTATCAGATTATACACACGTTGACATGTTTGAACAGCCTAAGTTCATATCAGACTGCTCATTATCCCAGTCGTATAAGATTATACACACGTTGACATGTTTGAACAGCCTAAGTTTACATCAGACTGTTCATTTCCCCAGTCGTATCAGATTATACACACGTTGACATGTTTGAACAGCCTAAGTTTACATCAGACTGTTCATTTCCCCAGTCGTATCAGATTATACACACGTTGACATGTTTGAACATCCTCAGTTCATATCAGACTGTTCATTTCCCCAGTCGTATCAGATTATACACACGTTGACATGTTTGAACAGTCTCAGTTAATATCAGACTGTTCATTATCCCAGTCGTATCAGATTATACACACGTTGACATGTTTGAACAGCCTCAGTTCATATCAGACTGTTCATTTCCCCAGTCGTATCAGATTATACACACGTTGACATGTTTGAACAGCCTCAGTTCATATCAGACTGTTCATTTCCCCAGTCGTATCAGATTATACACACGTTGACATGTTTGAACATCCTCAGTTCATATCAAACTGTTCATTTTCCCAGTCGTATCAGATTATACACACGTTAACATGTTTGAACAGCCTCAGTTCATATCAAACTGTTCGTTTTCCCAGTCGTATCTGATTATACGCAAGTTGACAGAAGCTTTTAACAAGCTAATGCAAATAATATTTGAACAGTGTAGATCTTGATCAGAGTGTCCGGACGCACAGTTTGATCCGGATCTACAATGTTCACAAAACCAAAACGTGTTCCTTTTCCGTTGAACAGCCTCATACTGATAGAGAATTGAAATGCGATTGTGGAGAAATGGCCAAACTGCCCAGTTTCAGCAGTTTCTGAAATTGTCCCATCAATATTCCCTAAATCTGTCGTTGTAAAGAGGCATCACTTGTGTATCCAGATTGTCCTAACTCACCGAGTGCTCTGTTAGTAAGACTATCTAAATACGACCCAGAAGTCAGTAATTTATAAATCAATATATATTTTCTAGAAGAGGCGTCATATGAATTTACTTCTATGACAAGAACTGTCTTTTTGGTGTTTTATATTCATGGAGGCGTTACTGCTCTGGACAATTAACTAAATACTCGTAGTCGGTTATGTCAAAGGTAAGTACCTATTTCATTATATACCATTATACCTGTAGTCGGTTGTGTCAAAGGTAAGTGCCTAATTCATTATATACCATTATACCTGTAGTCGGTTATGTCAAAGGTAAGTGCCTAATTCATTATATAACATTATACTCGTAGTCGGTTATGTCAAAGGTAAGTGTCTTATTCATTATATACCATTACACCCGTAGTCGGTTATGTCAAAGGTGAGTCCCTAATTCATTATATACCAGTATACCCGTAGTCGGTGATATCAAAGGTAAGTGCCCAATTCAGTATATACCATTATACCTGTAGTTGGTAATGTCAAAGGTAAGTGCCTATTCCATTATATACCATTATACCTGTAGTCGGTTGTGTTAAAGGTAAGTATCTAATTCATTATATACCAGTATACATGTAGTCGGTTATGTCAAAGGTAAGTGCCTAATTCATTATATACCATTATATTCGTAGTCGGTTATGTCAAAGATAAGTGCCTTATTCATTATATACCATTATATTCGTAGTCGGTGATATCAAAGGTAAGTGCCTAATTCATTATATACCATTATACCCGTAGTCGGTTATGTCAAAGGTAAGTGCCTAATTCATTATATACAATTATACCCGTAGTCGGTTATGTGAAAGGTAAGTGCCTAATTCATTATATACCATTATACCCGTAGTTGGTTATGTCAAAGGTAAGTGCCTAATTCATTATATACCAGTATACCCGTAGTCGGTTTTGTCAAAGGTAAGTGCCTATTTCATAATATACCATTACACCCGTAGTCGGTTATATCAAAGGTAAGTGCCTCATTCATTATATACCATTATACCCTTAGATGGTTATATCAAAGGTAAGTGCCTAATTCATTATATACCATTATACCCGTAGTTGGATATATCAAAGGTACGTGCCTAATACATTATATACCAGTATACCCGTAGTCGGTTAGGTCAAAGGTAAGTGCCTAATTCATTATATACCATTATACCCGTAGTTGGTTATGTCAAAGGTAAGTGCCTAATTCATTATATACCATTATACCTGTAGTCAGTTATGTCATAGGTAAGTGCCTATTTCAGTATATACCATTAATGTGTCTGTTATGTCATAGGTAAGTGACTATTTCATTATATACCATTATACCTGTAGTCGGTTATGTCAAGGGTAAGTGCCTTATTCATTATATACCATTATACCCGTAGTCGGTTATGTCCAGGGTAAGTGCCTAATTCATTATATACCATTATACCCGTAGTTGGTTATGTCAAAGGTAAGTGCCTAATTCATTATATACCATTATACCTGTAGTCGGTTATGTCAAAGGTAAGTGCCTTATTCATTATATACCATTATACCTGTAGTTGGTTATGTCAAAGGTAAGTGCCTAATTCATTATATAGCATTATACCTGCAGTCGGTTATGTCATAGGTAAGTGCCTATTTCAGTAGTATATGCGCCGGTTGGGCCCCAAACAAAGATGATGTAATCGGCGGCCATTTTGTTGACCTAGTTACTATTTATAGTATCTCATTTGCATATAATGATTGACACAAGAGTGGACGCCATTGTGTTGACCTAGTCATTTATAAACAATGACTGTGCGTGTGTGGCGGCCATTTTTTAATCATAGGTGTATATTAAGAATGACATCATAGATCTATTTTAAGAAAGTGTTGGAGCAAGTGTTTCAGCAGCACCCGTAGGGTGGGACCACCAACGATTTGTCTCTTCTACCAATAGATTCTAGCGTTGTTGGAACCCTAAAAAATAATGGCGGAGAAATTCGTCCTAACCTTTGCTACATTGATTCGGGAAACGGAAACATCCATACATCACGATATATCCCTTTAGTATGTCCTATAGTCGGCACATAGTCAAACATGTATGGCAATAAATGTAACGTCTTGCCTCTAGAGCGTCCACAGTTCAAATGACAGAGGTGCCGATCTATTTTTAGACTCGGTATTTCACTATCGAATATCAGAAACACACCAAGTGTCCGAAAAAAGCCTATTGGAAATGAATCCCCTTTCAAGGCGCCACAGTGTCTGAATATGTTGGTTTTAATTGGTTTGAACTGATATTTATAGCTTGGCTTTTTTCAGTCTCCGTTTATTCAGCGCTTTACATTCAACATGACATCTATGTTCAGACTGTCTAGCCACGTGGTAGAAAAACATTTACTGAACCGTAACTCGGACGCTTCTTTGTTTTTTAGCAAAGATAGTATGATATTTTGCATTCAGCAATGTTTAACTTTTCCCGACCAAACCTGTGTTAAACTGAATAAGCTTATTGTTTAAAAGAAGATGAGCGAAGATATTGGCGTATTAGGTTTTGCCCAAACTTATACGCATAAATTGAGAGTTATTTGCAATCCAAGCAAAGACTTTGTCATTTCGGGTGGAGAAATCCGGCCTAACCTTTGCTACATTGTTTGGGGACACGAGACATCCATACGACAGGATATATCCCTTTTCGTATAGTCGAACCGAAGCACGCAGTCAAACATGTATGGCAATACATGTAACGTCTTACCTCAAGAGCGTCCAGAATTCAAAATGACAGAGGTCCCGATCTATTTTTACACTCGGTATTTCACAATCACTATTTTATATTTCATCAGAAACTCAACAGGTGTGCGACCAATAGAGCATTGAAATGTCAAAGAAAACGTGGACAATGGATGAATAGACTGCTTTAAACCAAATGGCGCCACAGTGTCGGAAGAACACCTGCAAGGAACACGTTTTAACTTTCCTGAGAATAACCCTTTACAATGCTGTTCAAAAGTTTACCCTTCATGATGAAAGTTGTTATTTTGTTTGAATTTGCACTTGAAAAGTGTCAGTAGAGTTAAACACGATTTTACCAATTTTATCAGATGCTAAATATAGAGGGAAAAGGAGCCCATTAAAAGCGTCAAATCATTTTTTAGCGAGTTGTGCAACCGATTACGCTTTAATTTCTTTGTTTGATGCTACCAAATGGTAGAGGGCACCAAAACCTTTCATTTAAACCCGGGGTTGTCGATAACATTTTCAGCCTGTTTCGTGTTATGTTATATGAGAGAGTTTTAAACCCTAAAAATGAACTTGCCCCGATCCTCAAGTTTGATATACCGTTGCAAAGATTTCGTTGAGCCCCTTCATATATGAAAAAATATGGTCCTACGACAAGGGGTAATCTAGTTATTGTAGTTTAAAGTTTAAAAGGGATTTGGATTTTCTATCGATTGATGAGGTCAAACCGGAAGTCTTGTCATTATTTTTTAAAATAGTCAGATTTACGATATAATAAATTTTTAAACCTAAAACAAAAACAAATATGTAGAATATTTAAAAGATCTCGCTGCAACCTTTTTTCAAATCTGAAAATATTATGGTTCTACGACAAAGGGATCTCTAGTTATCGCAGTTTTAAAAGTCAGTTAGTTCGTTGTGGCGTTAACTTTTAGGTAAGGGACTCTGGTACTCAAATCGTAAAATGATAATATCTCCATTATTTCTTGTCCGAATGTAGTCGTATTTGTACTCGTTGAAAAGGGTTTTGTATTTTCTATCGATTGAAAAGGTAAAACCGGAAGTTCGGTCTGTGTGTCTGTAAACCGGAAGTGACGTATTTATATATTACAATGGTCATATCTTCCTTAGTTCTGAACCGATGTTTACAATTTGTATATCATTTGAAAGCTCTCGTCGAGTTATGAGTATATTCGAATTTGAAAGATATCCGATCAATGTGTTCATGACATTGTACTTTAAATAAGCAGCGAAAGGGGTAAAAGAAAAACAAAGACATGAATACAATTTCTACAATTGTATAATATAATCAAGTATTGTAGTTCGCAGAATCAAAATAGCTAACACTATTTATTGAACACAGTATTTACAAATCACGATTTCATTACAGTATGAAAATCATTGTCAATTCGTCTCATTCTCCATCCATGACGTCTATGAATAACTGTCCACCGTTCCGTTATGTTGTAAACGTGGTTAATTTACGGCTTCCCCCCCCCCCCCCCCCATTTTCTTTCCGATAATTTAGTCACGTAGTCCCGGTGGTCCGTGCATTCTATGCACATTTCTCGCATTGTCAATCCTGATATGTTGTCTTTTCCTGGATACCTCTGACTTGGCTTGTTCGACAGCTTGAGCCATGGGTGTCACAAAGTTAATGGTAGGTTCTTTCACCTCCCCACTCATTTTCCAACACGTATTGTCCTTTATGATTAGGTTTCAGTTTCCCTTCAGCCATCCGCTGAAAATGTCGTGTCCACATTTCTACTTTGTCCATCGTCGACGGTAGTAAAGTACACAGCGAGTGATAGTTATATTCGTATCTATTATCTGCATACTTCCTCCTCTTATAGCATTTCTTCACCATCACTATCGTCGCTACGTCATCGCTAACGTCGTCGTTCTCAGACTTCACTATACCTTCTATTAAATAACGGTGTTTCTTAATGGCCTGTTCTAATATCATTCCCTCGGACACTAGTTCGTGTACATCTTCCATGACACGTTGATGAATGACTCCGTATTCTAATTGGAATGTGTGGAGAAGCAGTTGGCTATACATACGTAAGACATGTGTTGTATCTTCCGCTACTATTTTTGAGTCTGCCTTTTTCTTGGCCTCGTCATTGGACATTCCATCTCGCTCATACTTTTCCACTTTTTTTCGCCAAGATTTTTCATTATTGTTCGAAGCTTTACGGTACATGACTCCAAACACTTTGTGTTCTTCACTGTCTTTATCTTTTACATCTTCTTCGCTCTGGTCATAGGATATCCACCGTTTTAATGGAGGCGTTTCCGCGTGATCCTCCGTGGCAGAACGCTTATTACACCATCGTTTGACTATTTATATTGTTAATTCCGCACTGTTAATACGTGTATAAACCACCGTCGACCATTTACTGACATGTTATTGTACTGATTAGTTGTACATTCACGATTCAAAACAACATCATATTGTTCTGATTTGTTGACACATTGACGATTCAAAACAACATCATATTGTTCTGATTAGTTGACACATTGACGATTCATTACGAACCTCTACATTATCTTGTTCTAATTATTTGACACATTCAGGATTCAGTACGAACCTCTACATCATATTGTTCTGATTATTTGACACATTGCGGATTCAATACGTACCTCTACATCATATTGTTCTGATTGATAAATACATTGAGGATTCAATACGAAACTCTACATCATATTGTTCTGATTATTTTACATATTGAGGATCCAATACGAACCTCTACATAATAGTGTTCTGATAATTTGACACATTTAGGATTCAATACGAATCTCTACATCATATTGTTCTGCTTATATGAGTGTGGTTGCCGTCAAAATACTGCATCTTGAACGATTTTTTTTCAGAATCATACTTTTTGTTTTCTATTTAGAATTCGTAAATATTAAAAAGGACAGGTCACAAAACAGGAAACAGGAAATGTACTATGGAGTGCTTGCTAACAACGTAGAACCAACCTATTTTTCGACTACTCGCAGTTTACTATGTATATTTGCAATTCGTTTATAGACGCACAAACATTCGACAAGCCCCTTTACTGATTTCAACTTCTAGCAGTCGAATCTTAATTCAAATATATTTATATTTATCTTTTAAAACTTAAATAGCATGTGTTACATTGTTGTTTGTGTTTTATGAATATATTACATAAATTATATGCGAAAATATATCCAACAAAATCAGAGGATGAAATGTGATTGTAAATAGTGAAAAAGTGATGTTATATTAATCTTTCTTTTCACACAATGTTTTCAAATATTACTCCCTATTGGAAACGTGGAAAGTCGTCTATGTCGCGTAAAGGGTAACTATATAATAACTCGGTCGTCTTAACCCTTTATAATACATATCAACTATACAACAGGCAACTTTGAAAATATCGAGGTATGAACATAGCAATTATCTACAACTTAAAGTATTTTTATTGAATAGAGTTGACAACATTGAAATTGCTGATTGTGAGTATATAATTACTCAATAATCAGTTTCCGCAATGTTTTCAAAGGTCGTTGGCTGAAAACGCGTCGAAAACGTCTGCTTGTGGGAAAACATTAACAACATTTTTTCTATTGTTTTAATCTATTGTTTATTCGACTATAGAAACGGGGATCTTATTCCAACCCTTGTGATTAACTGAAATCATTCTCTAAAGTTAAGGTACTGATTGATGAGAGGAACTAATTATATATCCTTCAAAATATCATCTGCTGTGCAAATATCGTTCCCAATAACGGATTTACATTATTGTTTATTTATCAAAAATGCTAGAATGTGTGTATATCGGTACAAACGTTTCAAGAGTACGACATATCAATATTCAATATATTATTGACAGTGTTATAATTTAAGATATGGTGCCTTGGTGCCTACTTTTCTGCTTGTTGTAAACATATTTAGTGATTTGATGAATGTACATAAGATATCTATTAAATGCTAACGAACAATTTTATGTTCACCTGGGACTAAACATTCGTCAGAACACTGATGTATGAGGGTAAATAATACGCGTTAAAATACGTAGGCTGATGGGAAAGGATAAACGCTGAATTATCTAATGTTTATATTTATTGTATATTTGACTATAGAAACAAGGTGCGTCATGCAATAAGGAGTCTTATTATATAACTTTTCTTTTGTTATCACATAAACCGTATTTTACGTAAACGACGTGGAGTTTTTGTTCTACGGCATCCTCCATAGCACTTTCGAGTTGACAAGCGTATAAAAAGGAGATACGCAGAATCTCTACCGAGTATTCACTGATTGTTTACTGTTATTCAGCACCGATTTCGGCTGGCACTTCCCAGCTACACATATATTATTGTATTGTATATCTTAACAATCAAGTATAATACTAACCATTGTGTTAGATTGAAACCAGTTAAAGTACAGATTGGTGAGTGGTAACAATTGTGTATCGTTCAAAATGCCATCGTTTGCTTCAATATATATATAGTCCCAAGTATGCCCGCTTTACAATATGTGATATAAGGCAAATGAAAACTTATAAATTCACCTGGGACTTAACTTACGTCAGAACACTTGTACATTCGCTAAACTCCTGCTGCAAATAAGATACCGGTTACTTCCACCAGTGGAACATTGGCTTTGTGGTTAACTATGGTTACGTTACGTTTCGACTTCCATTCTATTATAGGACAACCTTATAAATGGAGTAATTGGAGATTTTTAGTAGATCTTAACCCTTTCCTTGTTCAAGTATTTACACATGATGACTTTTGGAAATATTGTTGCAAAAGGAGAAAGTTCTTATAATGAGCAATCGCTTATTTTGCCAAATTGTGTTCGTTCTTACAAACATTTAACTTATATTTATTGAGCCTTTCCATAGTTTCATATCGGTGTGAAAATATTGAATGATTTGGGTTTAGCGGAGATCAGTTTACCTTCCCATTCATTTCCATGCTTTCTCACACTGGTCAGTACTCAACAGAACTGTTTTTCGTGTCCGCTGGAAGCATTTTCACATAACATGTAAATGGATGACGGATTATGCGTTTCGCATTTACATTTGCCTCAAGCGAGAAAGAAGTTTAGCTCTGTTGGGGTTAAAACTCATAACACGTTGTATGATGGTCCGCTTCGCTACCGACTATTGGTGTTGTATATGCGAAAGACCTAATTGCAATACTTCAACTTTTTGATATCACCGCCGCCAATTTAGAAATCAGTATATGACTGAACATACGTCATAACACATATTAATGGAAATAAGAGCCCGTGTATGATAACTGGTACACATTGGAATTTCTGAACAGTGTAGGTCCAGATCAGCTTGTCTACGTGATCGTTCTTATCAGAATACACACACGTGTATTATGGATATTATGATAAGGGTGTGTGAATTAGAAGGGACATACAATACATCTTCATCAGACGACTCTGAAAATATCAAAGTAAAACTATGGAACATATCTATGAATTAAAGTACAATTATTGATATGAGTTAAAATAGTTGTGACATGTGGATAACTATATCGATACGTATTCACAAGTTGTCTGCTACAGAAGTGTCGTTATGTGTCCACATATGGGACACTGTTATTTGGGGATACTAACAATTTACATAGATAATTAAGGTTAGCTGTTCGCTACCAATATATGAACAATTTCAGTTAAAATTTGAGCGGATCACTGCGATGAAGCGTTTGGTTATCCATACTTTGACAACATTAAACCTCGATACTTAACCATTTCCATCTGCAGCAGATGAATTTTGAAATCATTTTCACAAAATAAGTAATAATGTCACCAAAAGCTTGTACATTTTAGACAAAAAACGTTTGGTTCTGTTTCAGTTTGAAAATCAACAATGGAGTTATCTGGAAGAAGACAAGCCTGTAGTGAGGACTCGGATACTGGTATTCCCTGCTATCCGTGCCTTATTGATAATGTGAATGGAAATGCCCAGCTTTATTGCACTAATTGTGACGAATTCCTATGTGACACTTGTGCAAGAAATCACAGAAATTATAAGGCCTCTAGATAACATCAACTTCTTGATAGGGACTAAATGCCAAGTACGAAAATATCAAATGATCAGGACAAGTTCTGTGCTAAGCATGATGGGAAATTAATAGAGTATTTCTGTGATAAGCATGACACATTTTGCTGTTCTGTGTGCGTAACTCTATACCATGACCAATGCGATGTAAAGTACATCGACGATTTGGCGAAGGGATTCAGCTCCAGTGAAGAATATAAATTTGTATTAGAGCAGATAAGAGATATAGAAAAACAACTTGCATAAGATATGAATAAAAAGCAAAATGACTCAATTGATGTAACAAACTGTTTCCGACAATTAAACGCCGATATTCAGGTATTTAGAAGTGAAATCAATTTGAAAATCGATGCATTAGAATACGAGCTAATGCAGCAAGCTCAGCAAATAAAAATGAAGATATGAAAGATATTGAATCCGTAGATACACTATACGCCAAGCTTCTAGTAGACATGTCGGAAATATCATCCACTCTAGCACTTCTTGAAAAAATGTAATCAAACCCAACAGTTATTCATTTCTTCAAAGAACGCTCGAACTATTGTCAAAGAGTGCATTAACAAAGCACAACGCATGTCAAAAGAAAACAGTGTGAGAAGGTATGCATTTTCACGAAATGAATACATACTGAAAACACTTAATTCGCCGTGTAAACTTGGATCGTTGGAGTTAAAAAATAAAAGAGACAAAACAATCCTGAAAAGAGAACAGACTGAGAAAGTACTATTGAAGGAATATAATCCTACCATTGATAAGTTAGGTATCCGAAAAAAAAGGGAAAAGAAGAGAACAGCAGCAAACACAAAATGAATTGAAAACAATTAAGATCGACACCTTTAAATCAACAAAAGTCAAGTTCATGAAGGACATTAAGATGAATCTTAAAAAGGACACAACAGGAGTCTGGATAACAGGAAGCGTGTTAATGTCCAGTGACCTTTTAGCTGTAGCAGACCATGATGATAAGTCTGTTAAAGTCATTGACTTACGATTTGACACCATTACATGTTACATCAAACTTGGTGATAGACCATGGGATATAACATATATTGATCCGGAAACGCTGGTGGTGACCTGTTATACATACTTAGTTTTTCTACGTTATGAAAGAAATTCAGGGTTTCTACGTTATGATAAAACATTAACATTAGTAAAAAAGGTACCAATGGAGTCAGGTTGTTCGGGAATTACATATAGAAAAGGAACATTATTTGTTACGTTTTATGGGGAACATCCGTCGGTGAAACTTCTTAATCATGAGGGAAAAGTTCTTCAAACATTCAAACACAATGATAAAGTACAGAACATGTATTTTGGTCCACGGTATATTACAGTGAATAGTGTTGGGGATACAATGTATGTTTCAGACAGTGCACATAACACAGTAGCTAGTTTGAATATGGACGGGAAAGTGTGTACTATATATAAACATGACAAGTTGAGTGAACCATTAGGACTGACTCTGGGGGATGGTGATAGTATTTATGTGGCTGGGAGGTGGTCACACAACATACCTCAGATAACACCGACTTGTACACCCGTACGTATCGTATTAGGGGAGAAAGATGGATTAATAGGTCCATGGGCAGTGTTATATAACAAGACTGAAAAAAACACTGTATGTCAGTAAGGGTTCACCATGTCGCCTGTTGAAGGTCTACAATCTTGAGTAAACATACAGTGTAGGTCTCATAATGGCTGATCATTATGTTATATATGTGTAACAGGATATTAGTAGCAAAAGATAAATCAGATATCATCATATTTATGTCTCAGATATAGATGCCTTTTCACGTATCTGCAACAGACACATTTT
Organism: Serripes groenlandicus; assembly: GCA_031761405.1. NCBI lineage: Eukaryota > Metazoa > Mollusca > Bivalvia > Cardiida > Cardiidae > Serripes > Serripes groenlandicus. Next base: position 14,038,496 of record JASEVX010000014.1, on the reverse strand, counting down.
AAAAACATTGTGACAAAAGAAACAATTTTCCATATACTTAGCAATGCTGTGGCTATTCATGAGCAATTTCTCAGTTAGACGATTATTGTTAGTATCAACTCTTTCGATTTTATATGTTAAATACGGAATTGTGATGAGCTCTGTTTAACGCTTAACCACATAATTAAATATGAAGGAGATGACTTTGAAACCATCTTGGAAACATATGGAAAACCTTTGTAAATGAAAGTGTAATTATTGAAAAGAGTTGAAAACATTAAGACAAGAGGAAAAATTGCTGATCATATGAGCAATGTCTTCTTTTCCTACTATATTTTCAAATTTCATCCGTGCAGAGGCGTCATAAAGTGTATGTATATTACAAAGGGTTATTTTTAAAAAAAGGTCAGAAAGTCGAAATTTTCTAAAACTCCACTTTCAGTTATTCTTCAGTAATATCACTGCGTTTTTACTAAATTTAGTGAGTCGTTTATTCGTTTCACTAAGTCCATCCACAACACACTTAATTTTGTTGCATTGATTGTGCATGATAAGAATACGACTCACATGAAATGATATATATGAGATTGCAACTACCATACATACACTTTCGAATATCTATACCATTTGAATTTATATGTCTGTATTTTAGTTTAATAATTTCTTCTCACCGGAATACTTTCATTATGATTCTCTCTTAACAATACCTCTGTTACCGTGTGGTTTTGGTTTAACGCTTTGAAGACTGCCTTCTATTTAATGGAGCTGTTAAGTTTTCAATTTGGAGATGTCAAGATAACAGTATTGAATTATCTAAACAGTTATCAGTTAAGAAACTGGTCAGACGGCGCGATTTAACATTTACGTATTATACGTACTTACGCATGTATAAAGAGATATCCTACCTCCTACATACATCTGCGTATTTCATTGGTCAAGTGACATCACGCGGTGACACGTTCACCGGGAGCCTAATATTTATCCGGTTATCATTTGTTTTTGAACATGGCGACCTCGAAACGTTTCGCCCAGACGACAGATTTGGAGATCTAAAACAAACGTTTAAAGCTCAATTCGGACAATACTATAAAAGCAAATAAGAAATGTAGTAGCATCCTACGGGAATATCTATTTTCCATCAAATATAGGTAACAATACTGCAAATATGGGGTAGATATGCATGTAATTATACATAATCAACATCATAAAACATCGATATAAAGAAACTGCATATGTACATATCAATCAGCAATGTTGATCAAGATAGTCGGTAAGATATATTCGTACACAGTGTGTAACTAATAATATCAACTTTGAATAAATTGTAATCGACAACTTAGTCAATATTTAAAATTATTCAAAAGTCTAACCAATACTGTGTTATTGTCCATCGATTGCGAAAAACACGTCCAGCTTACGAATATATTTTTGTATATGCTTTCGAAGGGCATCTCTTACGCAATGCGACTTTCAAGATCAACAAATGTGAAGCCTGACCCGGCGATTTTATCTTTACGATGAAAATGTAATGGGAATGCGTCATACGTATCAAACTAAAATCTAAACAGAATATATAAAGGACGATGGACCGTTATTTGGGAAGATGTTTGAGAAGTTCTGTAGCGAGAATGCTCCATTGATAAGTGAAGTAGTTGTCATGGGATAACTTAAATACTATCGAAAACGACGTACAGCAACCACTCATTATTACCGTAACATGAGAAGAATTCTGTGAGAAGTATTGCTGCATGGACGCCTCATTGATAGGTAAAGTGGTGGTCATGGGACAAACATGTACACACTTCACAAATCTATCCCGCCCTACATGTACATTGTCAAATAATCATGTAAAACAATGGCATAAAACATGTACACAAATTTACCCCACCCTACTGTGTCAACTTATCATGTAACAATGGTATAAAACATGTCCTCATATTTACCACGCCCTACATTGTCAAATAATCATGTAACAATGGTACACAACATATTTCCAATTCACATATTTACCCAGCCCTAGCGTGTAAAATTAACATGTAATAATGAAATAAAACATTGTCCAAAATAGATTTAGTAACCCTGTTACTGTAGGTATTGATCTTGTGATGCCTTTAGACTAGGCTCTTTACTGTTAGCTGGTCAACTCAATATTTGTCTTGAAATTCCTTACCTTAGATATGGACTCTTTTATAATCCATTTTAAAAAATCAATATCTTCGAACAGGTTTGTAATGATGTTACTCGAAGCATTGCATTCGGTAATACGTTTCTTCGGAAATATGTATCGAGTCAAACAAACATGTATTTATAGATATATCGCGCGTGTCAAATAAACAGGAAAGTTATATATAAAAGGCTTCGTCTTTTTAATTTTTTAGAGAGCATCGAAATAGATTGAGTGAGAAAACACTTAATTGTTGCCGCAAAATCCATGTATCAACTCAGGTAAACATAAGTACTGAGAATTATTTAAAGACCTGGTGAAGAATATGCATACGTATACTCACATCATGCTATTCATTGCCCGCTTCCACTCAAAAGATAGTACAATGAGAACTACTATTATATTATCGATGGTTCTGCTATACGTCCGAGAAATTGTCACTGATAGCTGAACTTGAGATCATGATAAAATTGAAATGCCATTGACAACGGCGTTAGAATAACAACAATCATAGCCTTCTATGTTTCTCATCACCCACTGTCTAGTCGTCCATGTATCATGAAAGCCTTTCGGGACCAGTTTTAACCATCACTAAACCTAACAATTGTGACTCATTGATAGGTGAACAGGTCACCATGATATAACTAAAATACTATTGAAAATGGCGTTAAATTAACACCAATCAAAACCTTCTATATTTTTCATCACTCACTGTCTAGTCGTCCATGTGTCATGAAAGCCTTTCGAAACAAGTTGTACCAATCAACAAACCAAATAATGATGTCATTTTTACGCGTTTGCAATAATTTCTGTTATACCACGGCGACAGTACACGTATCCATGTTTGCTGGTTAATCGGTACGAGTGAATTAAATGTATTAACAATACTGCCGCGAGCATGAATCAAATGTCAGTCAGTCAATTAGAACAAAACTGATACTATTTCAAAGACTGCTAACTAAATAAGAACTATAAATAATATAAAGCATATTGTAAATATTCATCTTAATCCTGGAAGGACATGAAAGGCCACCTGCAGTCACGCCTTCATAGAAGCCAGTTACAGTTTTAATCTAACGGGATCGGTGATGTGGGGGTAGAGCGATCATAAAATGGTCCCAGAGCGCATCAAGGTCACCATAAGCGTAGTATAAATGTTGTGTAAGCGCCATACATCGTGTTGTGGTCGCCAAGATAACCAATGATCGCCGATTTTCGGTGATCTGACCTGGAATGCGTTAATAACCAGTTGGGGTCGCGAGGGTCGTTAGACAAGCATCGTAACATCTCAATGAACGTATTACATGCGCAAGCCACGCGTGACACAGACGCTGCGAAAACGGTAACATTTGCAACGGCGACTTCATATCGTCCTCACTACGACCCCACCACTTGTTCAGAGTCCTTATGGCATTGTCAGGGCGATGTTATGATGATTGTGTCACTGTTGCGCGACTGCACCCACGTCCGCAATGGGCTCACAATGCGGCTATGACGTTATTATTTTGTTCCCAGTGCGTTTATGGAGTTTTTAATACGACCATGCTATTGCAGCTGGCGTTTCAATGTTCATACATCAGAAACTTTTGAAAATCTGACCAGCTTATATAGTCTCCGTGATCACGTGGTAAAAACACCGTGAGGTTGCCTTGCAGTCGCGATATACGTGGACGACGCGTGGTAAAAGAGGAAACAAACATGAGTATAGGAAAATCTCACCCTAAAAGCTTTGTAGGGTGTTAACAACAATTAGCAGGATGCCAACAGCAACAAAAACGACTATAGGAATAGGTACAATTAATCAGCGTTATAACCGATTTTGAAAACATTTGATCATTGTCCGCACTTCCTTTTGAGTGAACAAAGGGAGATAAACCATGAGTTACTGGAATTAAGTAATCATCGATTATTTCCCTTCAAATTCAAATCGATAGCACACTTCAGGCGTCTGCTTGCAATACACCAGACGTAACCGCTAAACCTATATCATCAATACAGATATCACGAGAACATAACACAGTGTTCACTGTTCTTAATATTTCAAACAACTAATTGTATTAATGAGTTCAGCAAAGAGAATGCTGCAGACATATTAGGGTCGGTCTTCTTCAAAGTTTTAAATGTCCTAAATCAATAAACGCGAGCAGTTACTGCACCGTTGTGCATAATAATGTTCAAGCTTTCTATTTATTTACACTTACATCGTGATTACGAAGTTTCTATGCCATAAACAATCAAAAACTGAGCGATGAGCCCAAGACGCGTTTGTTTCATGTTTAACCGGATATAATAGAAAATTTGGTATCCGTTAGTATGTCTAAATCCACGAAAATTTGTCCCGGCACGGTCAACACCAAAGAATTTCAAAAACTTGTTCAGGAACAATTAATATTAGGTGCAAAAAAAAGTGATAAGAATAAACGTAATATCGCACAAATTAAATTCCTTTTACAATTGAGACTTTTAATGTCTAGCTGCTTTTTAAGTAGTATTGCAACAGCTCTCGAGTTGGATGTACTATGGCTAAAGAAACAGCTTCCTTTACAATCCGAGTATATATGTATTCAATGTATTCAGTGAAGTGACTTTCTTGTAGGCATAGAATATCAGTATTCTATTGTTTGATTAAATTTAATACATCTTGGCGCTCTGTACTATTGTTAAGACCACTGCAATTACACGAGTGAATCTTAAGAGTATCCACTTGGTAGTATATGAAGACAATTCGTTACTGAATGAACACGGTCAAATTCCACACTTTAAAGCAGTACGCTGCCGCCTATACACAAACATAAGAACACTTTTGTTAAGTAATATGTAAAAATGCATATTGGTGAATGAAATATCTAAATAATGAAATAATTGATTACACTTTTTTGTATACTTATACTAATATGTCAGATTCAAGTGAGAGTGTATCTGAATAACCTTTACTCAACGCGAGTTTAAGGAATATAATATTCAAATATCATCATACTTTAAAATGTATCGATTTGAGGTTATTTCAGGCCCCCACGCAGACGACATTTAAAGTGCCAAGCAACATATGACTTTTGAAATCACTGTGTGAGAAGGGGAAATATTTCATCTTGGGCATATAAGGAACACTTTATTACATGTATATGCATTATATTGTCTCTGGGCACAATTCATCTCCACTCGCAATGCTTTCCCTTGATAACAAAGATCCTATGTCCAATTGCCACGATATCATTTTATATTTAGCTTTTTTAAATTAATTCGCATCTCAAAAATTTACACTTATATTCGTGTTAAGGCGTTAACAAAACAAAACGTAGGAAATAATTAAACAAAAGTAGGAATAGTTACCCCCAGTCATTGGCAGTCATACTTGACAACCAATCAGTATGGATTGATTTGTTTGCAGAAGGTTAAATGAGGTTCAGCAAAACGAACTTGAAATCAGAGACTAAGATTTAGATAAGAATAATTTGAAAGTTTTTTAATATAACCCCCTTTCCGATGCTATTTAACTTTTGTAAATGGTCACCTATGGCATATTAATATGGTGTTATCTTGGAATCAGACAAACCGATTCAGAAGAGAAACACATTAAAGCTTTGTTATTTTACCCGTTTTCTGATTTTACCCCGTGGCCTTGTTGCATTAACCAATTAATATTGCTTGCACACATGATGTACAATGTTTGCTACAGGTTTATAAAAAAAACTACAAGTACCATTTTTTTACAAATTCGTTCAAAATGGTCGGGTGGTCTTGGCGGAAATGTTGTTTGAAGTTAAAATTGTAAACGGACATAGAGTGATCATAATATATCAAAATATTAATATTTCATCAAAAAGGGAACAAATTGATACCATATCTCAGTGTGTGTTTTCTGTTCATCATTTGTCCTATGTATGTGTAATACAGAACTGGAAAATAATCAGAAAGCGATGACGAAGTAAAGTTGAAAGTATTTTTTTTTTATTTTTTACTGGTTGCCAGTGGTGTATTTAAAGTGGTCAAATCGCTATAGTGGATCATAAACATAACGAATCACGTGGGAATGAATTTTTAAATCAAGCATACTTTATACAATGTTTTCACGGTATGAATATAAACTATAGTAGATATTGTATCGCGATTTGCAATCCAAAGCATTATGTGGTTTAATCAAATTTCGAGAGTGAATTTGATGAACAATAGGAGAACTCGAACATAGTATATGACTACTGCCTATATACAGTTATTTATGAATACCGTGATGAATATCATTGGTGAATTGTTTTAGATTTATTTCTTATCATTACAGTTTATCCACTGAAAGACACTTTGAAAACGTAGTTGAACTTAAAATGAACAACATATGTAATTTTGTTTGATAATACCGTTTTCTATTGTACACGTATTAAGAGTGTTTCGTATTAAGTTATATGATATGATATGCAGTTCAAAGCGTGCAAGGAATTTGCAAATAGTTCTTTGTTTAATGATTAGATCATCAATGTTAGCATTGTGTATACGTTACTGTAAATTTATATGAGCATATCATAATAAAGTTGGAATGGAAATTAACATTTAGAAGGAAAAAGGCATTTTAGAGAAGATATTACGGACCGTGGCCATACATTTATTAAATTGTTTATATACAGCTTAAAACATTGGATCATGACATAACTTACATAAGTTTATTATATTTTTTGTCAGGTCAAGCTTCAAATAATGGCATCGGCAATACCCCAAAAGGACAAGCATGTTCGACCTATGTACTGCCTCGCTGAAAGATGCACTCAAGTTGTTTGTAGCCTTCTACTGCACTATCTTGGTATAGCTAAACCAAATGATAAAAGAACGTAAATGGAATGTGGATGAATTTTTAAACGTTCACAATACGGCAGAATTTCAATAAAGATAGACATAGATCTTCCAAGGCCCTAGCAAACGTACAAACACCAACCACTGCGATCTAGCGACAGTATTCACTGTCGTTGGTCTTTTTCAGAATGTAGATAGATATATTAAAGTTGACATGACTCACATAAGAAAGTTGCGGAATAATTGTTTTCACTGGGGTACAGATTAAATGGCAGACGCTCATTTTAATATAAATAAAAGAAAGATCGAACTGTTTGGTGACAATTGGTTATCTGTAATGATTCCATTAAAAAGAAGTAACAGTTTTCTCGGAAGACATGGAGGAATCTGAAAGCATTGCGAATGACCTACATACAGAGTTGGAAACATAGATAAAAAATGATATTCTTGATAAATTGGATTGGACCAGTGCCAACCAGGATTAACTAAATACTGCGTTTGAAATATATGTTTATTAATAACAACTAACAAGTTAATTCGTTAATTTGAGTGACAGAAAGGATTGTAAAGGTCATTTAACAAACTTAAATCAGATAATTATGTTTACAAACACAGAACAAAGGGAAACATGTAACCTTGAAATGTCAAGGACATATAATTTCGAGTCAAGGGCCATATATTTTGGTAAAAGGAGAAATTGCTCATAATGAACAATTTCACGTTTTACCAAAATGTTGCAGAGGCGTCAGAAAGCGTCCATATGTGGGACAGCTTAAGTAACATGATATGACACAGGTACTTATTTGTTCAAATGTCTTTGTCAGAAAAAAACGTAGATCTGTAGATTGTAGTATTGTGCAGTATAGAGTAAATAGGAATATTTATACATAATGGTATTTCCTCTTATTGTTATTTGATTTCAACCTGGCATGAAAACTCCTACTTAAGATATTTCACATTTTGTTCTAAGATGTTTTTGAAAGATTATGACTCTAACATATTCCTTTAAGTAACAGTTCCAAATTGATGTGTATGTCTCTCTGAAGCATTTAACCCTTTCTCAAATACAAATGACTTAAAATGCATTCGCAGCAGATGACTTTTAAAAACAATCAACAGAAAAGGAGGAAGTGCTCATATAATATCAGTTCTTCCTATTTCCACAATGTTTTCTACATGATTTCAATTACTTTTTCATTTTGATAGATGCTGCCATTTTCCTCAGATGGTGCCATTTACGATACTCTCAATATTCTATTGTTATAAAAAAAGATGTACAAGCTTAGAAATCTCATTCAAATAAAAGGACAAGGTGGATTCCTTAATGTCTTTGTAGTATGGTTAATACTTGTTTATGAAACTGGTGCGGGACAATAAAGAAACACATGGCGAGGGGAGCTGGCGACTTTCATATGAACTAAATACTATTAGAAATAACAATAAATAAAATGTAAATACTAATTGATAAATCTTTGTTAAGTCAATTTCAAACTTGTTTCAGCATGACTTGGCCTTCTTATTGAACATGAGGCTATATAGAAAGATAATGAGGGGTGGAGTCTAACATCGACAACCTCATCTCTTAGATCGACATCTTAGAGGGGCATTCTAGACTTAAAACCTGCTTATCTGGGGATATGCGTTGTTGTCTAAACAAGCCTTGGAGCGAAACGGAGGACAACGTTAGACACTGTATCAATCAAAGCACTGAAAGTGCTGACAGCACGGGGGCTATCTGCAGATTACATTTGGACATGGAATTACCGATCCCGAAAGTCTAACAAGAACACTTTATAATTGCAATACTTGCTATGTCCATATATTGAATGATATAGGAATTGAACGCAAACATGCGCTGACGTCACAATTTGCAACGTTCAAATAAATACCGTATTTTTTATGAATAATATTATTTTTGGAAGAAAAATGATTAAATGCCAACCCCAACAAACATTGCTCAGTTACAATATTCTAAAAAAGCGCGTCATTTCGCGTTAAATATTCGCTGAGAAACGTGATTATTGTGACTTCAGCGCATGTCGGTAAGGACAACTGCAAATTTCCAAATATAATGAACATTAAGCTTAAAAATATCGGCGTATTTGTCGGTTGGCAAATATTGATGTGGTGGATCACGAGAAAAATCAATTATGAACCTGTCTCAACCTAGGACCAGGTCGTTTAAGACGTTTTTCTGCGGAAATTATAGCCCGAATCGAGCGAGGGGGTAAAGCTTCGTTGCACACCTTGTCATAATTATTACACTATATGCACGTATAGAGGGGCTATTTATAGTAACACGTGCGGAATTCCCCGTGTTATTACGATCATTTTTATCAAAGCGTATAGACAATATAGAGAGACGTTTTGAGTTTTTTAACGAGGTATTGAGTATTATTTCCGCATTTTTTGCTGTGATAGAAATTCGGACGCCTGTGGTTTGATATCCAGAAAATCCATTTAAATTGCATACGGTGATATTGGCAACCACAAATGTTGTGTTGTGGTTGTCGTAGAAGCTGACAGAGATCTATAATTACCTATTAAATAACTTGTTACATATTCAAAAAGCTGTTACTTATTCGACCGTTTTTACGAAAAGAAACCTTTGTTATCCAAAACATCATTCAAACTGCATATGTTTATGTTGAAAATCCCTATAGTGATGCTGTTGTTGGTGTAAATGCTGACAAAGTCCCATTGTTAAAATTTAAATAATCTATTAATCATACCTGTTACTTATTCGGCCGTTTTCAAAATAAAGAAGCCGTGGCTGTCCTTAATATCATTAAACATGCTCATGTTTCTGTTGCTAACAACAATCTCGAGGTTGTTGTCGTTATAAATGATGAAAGTGAGTTACTGGTGCATATTAAATAACCTGCTACTTATTCAAAAAAACTGTTACTTATACGGCCGTTTTCACCACAAGAAGCCTTTAATATCCAAAACATCATTTAAACTGCATATATTGATGTTGACAATCACAATATTGATGCTGTTGTTGTTGTAGATACTGACAGAGCCCCATTGCTACATTGTACATTACATGTTACTTATTCGGCCGTGTTTATGAAAAGAATCCTTGGCTCTCGAAAATATCGTTCAAATTGTATCTGTTAATGCTGCCAACAGCATACGGGATGCTGTTTTGTTCTAGATACTGAAAGACCTTCCCAATACTCATAGTCAGTATGTCAGTTCTGGGACACATGGTCCCTTCCATTTACTCATACAGTTAAAAACATCATGCAATTGATATTCTGAATAGCACGTGATTAGATCGTGAACGTGATTGGACCGAAGTTGGAACGCTTTAGAAGCGGAAGAGAAGTTTGCGCTCTGAACGAAACAATCATAATGAATGAAAATATTCAATCACAGTAATGCTTCGCTCTTTGAGCGGTTGCAACAATTTACTCGAGAACTATTTTACGAAACTACTTTTGATCGAAAAAAAGCGTTTCCAGTGAGCGTAAAAAAGCAATCAATTTTATAGGAACAAAAAAAGAAAATCACAAGGATTTTAACGACTGAAAGCTTTAAGAGCGGATTGGAACGTGAGCGGAGCTGAACTGAACGGAGCGGAGCTGAGGTGCGCGTGAACGGTAAATTTGTTAATTTCATGATGTTCTTAACTGTAGTCAGTCAGTTATCTGGGACACGTAGTCCCTACCGTATATTCATTGTCGCAGTCGGTTCTGTGACACATGGTCCCTTTCCATATAATCATACTCAAAATCAGTTCTTGGACACCTTGTCTCATCCCTTTACTCTTACTCACAGACGGTTTCTGGAGATCTGGCCCCTACGATATACTCATAGTCGCAGTCGGTTCTGGGACACATTGAGTACTGGACCCTCCCCCATGTTCATACTCACAATTGGTTCTGAGACTCCTGGTCATACGCCTATACGCATAGTCGATTCTGGGACACCTTGTCCCTACGGTATACTTGACGTCTGGCCCCAACCATATGCTCATAGTCCCATTCGGTTCTGGGATATCTCGACACTCCCCTATATTCATATTCACAATCGGTTCTGTTACTCCTGGTCTATTCCCGTATACTCATAGTCGGTTCTGGGACACCTAGTCACTACGGTATACTCGACGTCTGGCCCCTACCATATACTCATAGTCGCTGTCGGTTCTGGGACGACTGAACCCTCCCCTATGTTTATACTCACAGTCGATTATGGGATACCTAGTCCCTTCCAATATACTCATAGTCGGTGCTGGGACACCTGGTCCCTACGGTATACTCATAGTTGCAGTCGGTTTTGGGACTCCTAATCCCTTCCTCTATATTCAGCCAGTCAATTCTTGGAGACCTGGTTCCTTTTATGTTTATACTCATAGTTTGAATGATACTTTGGATAGAAAATGCTTCTTTTCACAAAAACAACAGGTTTTTGAATAAGTAACAGGCGATTTAATATGTACCAATAGGTCTCTATCAGTACGTACAACAAAAACAAGCTATCTTTTCATTCAATGTCTTCAAAAAATACCTTTTATTGGAGACGTGGAAAGTCGGCTATATCGCATAAAGGGGAAACTATATTGTAACTCGGCCGTCTTAACCCTTTCTAAAATATACCAACTATGCAACAGGCGACGTTGAACACATCGAGGAATGAATTAAGTTCTCTATAACTTAAAGTGTTTTATTGAATAGAGTTAACAACATTGTGCCATCAAGGAAACTTGCTGATTGTGAGAAAATATTTACTCCCTAATTAAATTTCACAATGTTATCAAAAGTGGTCTGATGAAAACTAGTCGAATACGTCTGTTTGTGGGAAAAGGTTAACGATGATATTGTCTATTGTTTCAATCTTTTGTTTATATAACTATAGAAACAGGGGCGTTTACTACAACCCTTTTGAGAGGAGAAATATCATTCCCGGATTTCAGTTCTGTTTGTAGAATATTAATTATAAAATGGTGTTTTTTTAGTGTCAGTCCATACACTTGTGTCAAAAATACGCCATATGAAGTAAAATTATGATTCATCCAATGTAACATTTACATTGTTATTATTTAAGATATGCTACCTTGGTCCCTAACTACTCCTATGTATGATGTATACATATTTACTGAATTTATGAATATAATACAATCCGATATAATGGAAACGAAATATTATATATAAACATTCTACATAACACTGCTATATGAGGGTAAACAAGTACGTCTTCATTAACTATGTGAATTATTATCTTAAAGATTCACAAGTCGATAGGATTATTGATTCTAACTTGTAAAGAAATTAAGGTAATTAAAACGTCTCTAAACAAAATGGCAATGTAACTCTTTGCTCGCTAGCGATGAATATCGCCAACAGTTGATAACCTATGCGAAACGTTGAGTTTGCATCCAAATGGGAGTCTGAAAAAATGTTGGGGCTGATCTTGGATCTTAACTCTTTGACAATCAAATTGGATTTATTTAAGCTAGAATTTTTAAGGAAACTATTTGATGCAAAATTACTGCAGACAACAATTAATCGAAAAACATTAATTTAGCGTCCAAGCAGACAATGATTCGTTAGTCGATATGATTATTAAACCTCACTTAAAGACATTTAAGTAAATTAAAACGTCTCTAAACAATTTAACTCTTTGAATACTGGTGGGGAGAGTCGCCAACCATTGTTTTGTATACATCCAGATCTGACCCCACAATATGTTTAGTCTGATCTCAGACTCACACAGTTTTAAACATGAATAAATAAAATAGCTATTTTTGAACGAATTAACAAGAGTGCAGAAGACCAGAATAAAGCAGACAAAAAAATATATAAAGTTTTAAAATCCGATATCCTTTTAAGAATGTATGATTTAAATCCTTACCACAAAGGTAATTATTTAGCAGACGACTAAGAAATAATATAAACAAAACTATGTAAACTTTCTTTGAGTTATATATTGTCCGCAACGTTTATAACTGTTAGTTGTTGTACAATGTACATTGATAATTCAGTCTAAAATATGAGTTTTCAATTATTCAAGAACATATAAACCCCTTGTTAATAGAAAACACGTTTATGAAGGGTAATTTGTACCTTAATCTGAGAATATTTTAAATGTCGATCAGAAACAGCGAAATACAGGAGAAGAAAGTATATTGGTGTGATCACTGCTGCGAATGATTTGGCAATCCATTCAACAAAAACATTAAACGCCGCCATATATACTATTTTTTATCGGCAGCAGACGACTTTTAAAAACAGTTTGACAAAATAAGTAATTGCTCATTATGAGCACATTTTTTATTTGCCAAAATATTGTAATCTCTATTCAATAAATATACTTTTATTTATACATATTTACTATATCTTGCCTAGTTCATTTTCAAAGTCATCTGCTGCATATTTGAGATAAGTTGGAAAGGGTTAACCGAACATTGCCCATGCGCATGACGAGCGTTCTCTCGATGATAGATATTCGAAACAATCGGTGACAAACCAGACTGGATAATTATGAATACCGATTAGAATAATAGCTGCAAAACTGGACCAACATGTAACGAAAACAACAAAGTAAGAGTTTATAATTATCATATTCTATTTTATAATTACAAATAGCCCGTACCGTTTACCTCGGATAGTTAATTTAACTGCTGGTTTCAATATGTTTTCTTCTCATTTTTCCAAATTTACTTCCATGTTTAGATAGAAACCAGTATACACACAAAGTTTAATGTCATATCGTTTTCTTATTGAATTAAATTCATTTTCAATGATAGTGTCGATTGGGGTTTAACGTCTTGTTAAACAATATTTCAGGATACATCATATCCAATCAATGTCATTCCACACGTTCTCACGCCATCACTCAACACAACTTAATTTCCAATCAACCGCCTGCTGTTTTTCATTGACTGTTATCCAATTTGTGGAAGACTCGTTTCCAAAAATGGTAGAAACAGATCAGTCCGCGTATGTGCGTGGCCTGATCCTGCTATGTATAGTTCGTCAATAAGTCGTAGAATAACTTGTATAAAGCAGTAAACATTTGGATACTTAGCAGACGGGCTTTGTTCAACGTGTATAGTAGTTACGTTAAGGTTTGTTTTCCTGGAGCACCAGATAAACATTCGTTATCTTAAACGTGTTTTTGCTTTGCATTGACAATCATTAATTAGTACGCACTATTGAATGATTGTTTACCCGAACAATAGATGTATTGAACACTAGATTCTTTTTTGCATTCGATTTCTTTTCAAATAAACATTATGGTTTGCATGTAACTATAACATTAATATTACAAAAACTATCCGAGTAAACCGTAACGGGTTTTTATAATTATAAATATGAAGGTCACATTCTTTTCAAATACTCATTGAACAGCAAATTTATCTTTTCCAACGTGCATATTTGTCTGAGTTTTCGATCATCTGAGGAAAAAAGATGGAAGTTTAAATTACAATACAGAATTTGAACATGTTTGTGTGGAAAAAGATACCGCTAGTTTCGTTGAATGTCTCATTTTTGCTTTTTTTTAAAGTCGTCTGCTGCTTTTCGCCGAATATTGTCTGTATCAGAAAAAAGGTTCAATGGAATTGTTATAAAGAGATAATCAAGTGTACTGATTGAATACATTCAATAATACCCAATGCATAAAGTTGCCTGCTTAGAAAAAAACGCAAGTAGGCCTTTACCACATTCAACACATACACTTTGAAAACTTATTTGCATATATGAAGCCTCAGAAACCAAAGGTTATTTATTTTGCACTATGTTTTATCAGTGAATATAGTTGAAAACATAGTGGCAAAAGCAGAAATTATTCATTATGAGTTCAGATTTGAAAAAAACTGTGAGTCAGAGGAAATTGCTCGTTTGAACAATTCATTACTTTTATAGGTTTTTTTACTGAAAGTTTTGTTTTGGAGACGTGTTAACATTCGTTTTTATATTGGAAATGGTAAATTAATTGGCTAAAACATCAATACCTATTTCATTACCCTTTCCAAGTTATGGACATATTTTAACGCATGTACAACAGACGAATTTTCACATAATAAATGATAATTGATATATTTTGTTGATTAGAGATTTCCATACAAAGTCGTCTGCTATATATTTGGGGAATGTAGGAATGTTTTGATAAATATAAGTGAAATTTTATTTTTCTGATTGATTGACCTTTTGAGGATTCAATACAAATCTCTACATCATATTGTTCTGATGTATTGACCCTTTGCGGATTCAATACGAATCTTTAAATCATATTGTTCTTATTAATTGACCCTTTGAGAAGACAATACAATTAGCTACATCAAATATCTGGTGGGACATATTTAACGTAGACAAAGACATATTGAAGTAGGAAAGGTCGCTTTATATTCGTTTATGAATTGCATTAACGAAAACAGGTATTTCGTGAGACCAAAGGTGAAGTGATATGCCAATTGTCGACACTTTGCGTAACTAGATACAAAGCCTCAAGCACTACTGTAACATCATTTTCTCTTTGAGATGTGGTTGAAGTCACGAAACCGCATTTAGAAGGAATGTCATCTTATTTTCAGTATCAGGCTTTTTTTAGTTTTCAAAATTCGTAAATATTATATGAGACAGGTCACATGACACTCTAGGACATAGTAAATCTACTTTGGCGTGTTTCGAACAACGTAGAACCAATCCGTTATTTGTCTACGCTCAGTCTACTACGGATATTTGCGTTCGTAAATCGCACAAGCATTCGACAAACCCTTTACTAAAGCACTGATTATACTTGCTGGAAATTGAATCCTCATTTCAAATATATTGGAATACATCTGATTAAATAGCATGTGTAACATGTTTTAATGAATATATCATACATTTATGAATATGTATAACTATATCAAAAGAAATCAGAGGATTCAGTGTGATTGTAAATATTAACAAATAGTACTATGCTATTGGAGACGTTGGAAGTTAGCTGTGTTGAGAAAAGGGTAAACTATATATTTACTCGGTCGTCTTAACCCTTTCCAAAATATAACAACTCTGCAACAGGCGACGTTGAAAACATGGAATGAACATAGCAATTGTCTATATATTAAAGAATGTTGATTGAATAGAGATAACAACATTGTGCCAAAGAAGATAATTGCCTATTGTAAGAGACTTTGCTCGCAAGCGCTGAATGTCGACAACCGTTGATAACCTATGCCAAGAGTTTAGATTGCATCATGATCCTGACCTCTATAACATGTTGGGGCTGATCTGAGAACTAAACTATTTGTTATTCAGATTAATTTTACTTTTGAAAGAAATTCGCAGGCAAACAATAGTTTGTAAACATATTGTTGACGACAATTAAGCATGTGACACTTATTTAACGTACACAAAGACAAAGTTCTGCAATTCGATATAATATTGTGATTGGTGTATAGTTTAATCCTCTACCATATACAAGAAATCCACAGCAAAACACATTGAAAGAAGCGAAAAGCAAAAACAGAGAAAATAGATTAGTGAACGTAATTGTATTGACACAGAGTTTAAAACTTGTATCATATGGTAAAAGTGCTAAGTATGAGAAGTTCCTTCGTTTTTCATAATGTTTTTCAAAAATAAAAGACTTCAAAACGCGTCTATTTGTGGGAAAAGTTAGCCGTTTACATCGCATATCACCATAAACTCTTATATAGTATCCTTAACGTTCTTAACTTTTAGATTTGCTGTACAAATGTGTGTATATAGTTCATAAAAAAAATAGTCGGTTTCAATTCGACATATACCTTTACATTGATAAATACTTTGAATACGGAAACACTTCATTGAGGGTAGTTTGTCTCTTAAGATAAGAGGAATCTGAAAGGGAATTTAATTCTGCAATATATAAACAAAAGTATGCTCAATCAAATAAAGTGTTTGACACTGCATACAATGAGTGAATTTATCTCGCGACTATACAATGTAGCAAACTTAGAATGCTAATGACGATGGCACATTCAACGATAGCCATGTTGAACAATCGCCTAAAGCAATTTGATGATGTTGATTTCAGATTTAAATATTGGAAACTGAAAACAAAATCTTAATTTAATTAATACAAACCAGTAAGAATACATATTTGTTACATCCTTTTTTCAAAAATATATATAGCCCGGACGCTTACCACAGAGTAATTTAAAAGTTAATCAAACGAAAGACGTTTCAATCTGTTTCCTTATAAGTTTTCTGTAATATTTACTTCCGTTTTTGTTTTGTTTTTCGTAGAAAATTGAGTTCACATGGAATTACACAGTACTTTAGACCATGCCTTTAATACCGATTAAAAAAGAGATTGACCTGACGATAATCGGACGACAATAGTTTTCAATCCGTGTTTTTTTTTTCTGACTGACCGCTTTTAAACTCGACTTTTGGAAGAAAAGAAAAAAGCCTAGCTATACTATTCATTTCGGCGTCGGCGTCACACCTTGGTTTCGTTTTGGTCAAAACCATTAGAGATCTTGTTTTGAAACTTATAGTACTTGTTCACCATCATTACTTCCATCAACAGACAAGAATACATAACTATGTCAAGGTTTTTGTAAGAATTATGGCCCTTTTTCGACTTAGAATTTTGGTTAAGTTTTTCGTACCAATTCACTTTACTTCAAAACCATTATAGAAGTCGCTTTAGAACTAATAGCGTGTGTTCACTATCATTTCCTTCAATCAACAGCCACGAGTACTTAGCTCTGTCAAGGTTTTTGTAAGAATTATTTTCCTTTTTCGACTTTAGAATTCTGGTTAAGTTTGTTGTACAACCCCTTTTTTTCAAAACCATTTGAGATATAGCTTATACACTTACAATACTTATTTACCATCAGTACCTGCATCAACACACAAGCGTAAACACATCTTTCAAGGTATTTTATAAAGAATTATGGCTCTTTTTTTCGATTTAGAAATTTGGTTAAGTTATTCATACCAAATCTTTTTTTTTTTCAAAACAATTAGAGATATAGTTTAAACACTTACAATATCTTTTTATCATCAGTAATTCCACCAACAGCCAAGATTACATATTTCAGTGAATGGTTTCGTATGAATTATGACCATTTAACGACTTATAAAGTTATATGCTCATAAATAGTATGATAAAGTACTTGGTTATGTATTATGTACCACCAAAAAATTAATTGTTTTATTGGCAAGCACGAAAAGGTCTAGCATACTGTCCTCTGACTGCTCTTGTTATGCATGCCATAAATGGTGATTTACATGAATTTAGCATGCTTCATTGCTGAAAGTGTCATGGGTTATTGTACAAAGAAAATACTGCGTGTTACCAATGAACGAGAAAGCAAACAATTTGTGATTTGTTGGCGTATTTTACATTTGTAAGGGCAAAACATCAATAGTTACATTTTGTTTATAGAATGAACCAGGAAATGTGTTCATAAAGCATTTTTTCTTTATTTCAATATTTAGATAAGATGCATTCAGATTATTTTAAGATGTTTATCTAATAATCTCATACATTATTAATAGTCCATCCACCCTCCCCCTCCACTCCACGCCAATAAATAGTTGGCAGCATGTTTAGATTTACATGGAAGCAGAAAATATGCTATATGACATGTTTCCTCAACCAACAGATATCCTGCAGACGATTTTGAAAACATATGCTGAACAAATGTAGTATAAACAAATGAAAGACTGTATAATTATTTAAAAGAGGAATTAACTTTTTTCACAGAATTATTTACAATGAAATTATAAAGTATAGTGGCGTACAATTTGGCGTGTTTCTATTCCATGTATTCATTTCCAAGTAACACAGATGCGATACTTCTACTTACTGAAGAATAAAAGTCACGCAAACTCTCCTAAAAAACGAGATTACAGCAGCTGTACAATATCTGTAAACGAAACCCTGCAGGTAGACGCCATGATCTTGTGAATTTAAATGTGCGATAAGTCATACAAAAGAACAATATGCAACCTCAGAGTTTGTCTGCCAAATGTCTCGCTTTTAGTTTTACTTTTTGTATAAATGTTTTCTTACTGAATTAAAGTATTTCTAGTTATAGCGTCGATTGGGTTTTTGCGTTATATCACGTGGACCAGTTCATCATCCCAAGTGTTTCGTGGGTTCCGAAAACAAGCACTCCACACACAAATATTTCCAAACAACTGGCTGCTTTTCTATATATAATGTTATCCCATGTGTGAAAGAATGATTTGCGAATTGTCTAGATTAAGATACGTCCGCATATCTGCGCAACCTGATCTGTCAATGCACAGTTCGTCAAAAACACGTAAAATAAACGTTTATAAAGCAGTATCCATTTGGATGCATAGCAGACAGACGTTATTCCACATGTACGTCAATATTTGTTTCTTTCTGGAGAACCTGATAAAAGTTCATTATCTTAAGCGTGTCTATGCTTTTCGTTTCCAATAATTAATAATCACGCACTATGGATTGAATGTTTACCGAACACTAGATTTATTGATCACTAGATTTATTGATCACTAGATTTATTGAACACTAGATATATTGCAAACTATATGTATTGAACACTGGATGTTTTGAACACTAGATATATTGAACACTAGATGTATTGAACACTAGATGTTTTGTTTGCATTTTTTTGTTTCGATATTCAAAAAAACATTATGGTTCGGTTAAAAATATAACATTAATGTTACAAAAAGTATCCGAGTAAACCGTAACGGGTTTTTACAATTAATAATATGAGGGTCATTTCTATTCAAACACCCACTGCGCAGAAAATTTATTCATTCCGACCTGCGTATTTATTTGAAATATTGACAGAAGAAGACATCTGAAGGGAGACTTGTGTACTGATTGGAGACATTCCATAATACCCAATGCATAAAGTCGTCTGCTAAAAAAACATCGAAAGTAAACATTTAGAATATCAGAACTATGATACAAAGATGAAAACAGTGTAAAAACTTGAGAAATTGATCGTGTGAATTATTATTTTATATATTCAATTTAAATAGATGTTTCTAATGTAGTCATTTGCAGAGACATCTAATACTCTCTTAATCAGGGGAAGGGTTAACTAATATTTAGTTAAATTACTGTATTTTGTTTATATTAATCTATTTCATAGATATACGATTATAGTTGTTCATGATGTAGTTTGTTTTTATAGATGTATTAGTTATATTTACTTATAGCAAAATCATATTTAAGCAACTCAGAATGGTAATAGTTGGCATTTCTGAACAGTGTAGACTCAGATCATTTTGTCGAACTGCTATTTTTTTAAACGGTATAAACCCTACTTTGCTATGATATAAATAGTCTGTTTTGACAACATAAACCGAAATATCAAGAGAGATGCCGTTTTCCGACACTTCGAGTAGCTAAATACAAAGCCTCGTAACACTACGGTAACACATTTTTGTCTTTAAGAATTTACCTTTCTAAACATTTAAATATAAAGAACTGACGATTTATTCAAATTTAAATTATTTAAATAATACAAAATAACACTGATTATATGTACAACAAGACTTAATTAAGTGTGATTGACGTCACACTACCGCATCTAGAGCGATTATCAGTTTTCAGTATCAGGCTTTTTATTTGTATTTAGAAGTCGTAATAATGAAATGGAACAGGCAACACAAAAGGGAATAGGAAATTTACATTGGAGTGTTTTGCTAACAACGTAGAACCAACCCATTCTTCGTATATGTGCAGTTGTGGATTTGTAAAGTCAGCTATGTTATGGAAAGGGTAAAATATATCATAACTATGTCGTCTTAACACATTCAAACATATAACAACTCTGCAACAGGCGACTTTGAAAACATCGAGGAATGAACAAAGCAATTAACAAAATTGTACCAACGACGAACATTGCTGATTGTCAGAACATAATGTAATCAAGGACTGCAATGTTTTCAAAAGTCGTCTGTAACAATCACTTCGAACAGGTCTGCTTGTTGTAAAAGGTTAACGATGATTTTATCTATTATTTCAACTTATTGTTTATATGGCAATAGACACCGAGCGATTATTTTTACCCTTCTGTTAGATTGAAACGATTTGTTAGAGCAAATAATGATTTATCCTCCAACAGAACATCAGCTTTGAAAACACATTGATATCGGAATGACTTTCTGTTGGTCGAATATTTATTAAAACTACTTTTATGTATGTCTGTCCATACACATGTTTCAAGAGTACTGCATAGAAGGGACAATATATTAGCCAATATACCATTGACAATGTTATCATTTAAGATATGGTGCCTTTGTCCCTGATAACTCTTATCTGTAGTGTATACAATATGAATACAATTACATATTGGTATCTTATATAAGGCAAGGAAAAAATTATATTTATACCAGGGACAAAAGATTTGTAAGAACACTGAAGTATGAGGATAAATAAGTTCTTCCTCGCTAAATATGTCAAACATTTGCTGAACAAATGTAGTATATCAAACTTAAAGAAAGTATAATTATTGAAGAGGCATTAACAACTTCACAGTTGTTCACGAGGTATGTATAAGTCATGTGTTACAAATGCGTTCAAACGCGTCTCCTAAAGCCGGGATAGGGATAACGGAACAGTGACAAATACTCATTTATTATTTACAATGTAATTATAAAATACGATGTCGTCCAATTTGGCGAGTTGCCATTTCACGTATACATTTCCAGATATCAAAAATATCGCAGATGCGATACTGCTATTTACCAAAGAATAAAAGTCACATGAATTATCCCAAAGAACCAGATTACAGCAGGTGCACGATATCTGTGATACAAATAACAATGTGCAACCTCAGAGTCAGTCTACCAAATGTCTTGCTTTTAGTTTTACTTTTTATATTTATGTTTTCACAATATATTCATTATGGTACAAAAACGTATATCTAGTGAGGAAAATAAAAAAATTAATCGATTTAGTAAAGAGAGTTCTCTGCACTATTTTCTGATTAATAAAACTCTACAGAGATAGGCACAGGCGTATTGTCTTTTTTCATAAAACGTTTCTAATTACGTCCAAATTCCTTGCTTTAAGTTTTATAATTTGGTAAATATGCATTCCCAAAATATTCAAAAAATCAATCTAGCGACGAAGAATAATATTTTCTGTTCATTGAAGTATTGAGTTTTTACTGCATTATCTTCTGATTGATAAAATACATTCTACATTTTTATTTCCGGTCTCTGAAATTTCTAAATTCGATCAGTTTTCTTCAAATTCACTATTTATATGTTTACATTCACCAACAATCTTAAATATATTTAAGATAGGTATCAATATCGTTATTGAACCTTACGTATCTATTATTTGCAATGTTTTTTATTGTTAATTGTTGTACACTGTACATTTATAATTCAGTCTAAAATATTAAGTTCCAATATTACGTTCCAATTTTAAGTGGACCTATGAGTGATATATACTCCCTGTTAATAGAGACATCGTTTATGAAGAGTTATTTGTGCCTTAATCTAAGAAGAATTTAGATGTCGATCAGAAACTGTAAACGACAGCAGAATACTGTCTATTGATGTGATCACTGCGGCGAAGGGTTAAGCAATTCATATACTGACAATACTAAACGGCCCAATGTATCATTTTCCATTTGAAGCAGACAACTTTTTAAAATAATTTGACAAAAAAAGTAACTGCTTATTATGAGAAAAGTCTTTGTTTGCAAAGTTGATTAAGTTCTATTCAATAAATACATTTTTTTATACAGATTTGCCATATTTTGCCTAGATCTTTTTCAAAGTCATCTGCTGCATATTTTGGATATGTGGGAAAATATTTACCGAACATTGCACATGCGCATGACGAGGGTACTCTCAACGATAGATATTTTGAACAATCATTCGTACACAAACCAGATTGGATAATTATGAATTCCGATTAGAATAATAGCTACAAAACTGAATCAACATGTAACGAAAACAACGAAGTAAGAGTTTATAATTATCAGATTTTATTTTATAAATGTATATAGCCTGCACCGTTTACCTCGAATAGATAATTTCATTTATTTTCATTTTCCCTTACTGTCCTCCGTGTTTTGAAAGCAACTAGTGTGAAGACAAAATGTAATGCCATATAGTTTTCTTACTGAATTTAAGTCAGTTTTAGTTTAACCGACGATTGGGGTTTTGCGCCGCTTATATCAATTGTTCAGTTATATCACGGGAACCAGTTCACCAACCCATATGTTGTCTAGCTTTCGCACACCAGCACTCCACAAAACATTATTTCCAAGCAACTGGTTGCTTTTCTGCATAGACTGAAGACTAAAATGACTCAAGGGGGAATTAATGCGCCATTTAATATTTAGGCGAAAAACGTTTCAACTAATATAATAAGTAAACGTTCATTCATAAAAATTGCCCATATCATTGGCACTATGTTTTCAGTGTCGCCTGCTGTATATTGATTGTATAAGGGATCGGGTGAGACAAATCTGATCATCTTTAAAATTCTCTTCGTGTTGTCTGAGTTTAAAATCATCTGAAGAAAAAATTAGGAACATTAAATTACAATTAAGAGTCTATACAGATTGTTTTGTATCAGAGAAAGCGTTCAAAAGCAGCGTCATTAAGAAATCACGTGTACTGATTGAAGACATTCCATAATACCCAATTCATGAAGTAATCTGCTTAGTAAACATCGAAGTAAACAATTTGATATCAAACAAGTAGACGACTTATGATACAACGTTAAAACATTGTAAAAACATAGGAAATTGCTCCTTTGAGCAACTATTTATTAAATTTGAAATAGAAAGATGTGTGTAATGTAATCATTTGCAGAGGCGTCTAAGACCATCTTTATCAGGGAAAGGATTAACCCAGATTAAAATAAATAACTGTACTTATTTTATATTAGACTATTTTCATAGATGTACGTTTATATTTGTTCATGATGTAGTTTTTGTTGCATGATAAAATGCATGATAAATTTGCAATTGCATGTTAAAATTTACAAGTTGGCATTTCTGATCAACCACCGGCGCAGTCTCATCAAAAGTTCGATTGTTTTAACAGTATAAACATGTCTTCGCTATGATATCCATCGTCTGTTTTAACAATCATATCATAATTATTGAACACTCTGTTTCATCATTGAATAAACTTGAAAACATTGTGGCTAAAGCAGAAAGTTCTTCATTATGAGTCATCTGATGCATAGGCATCAAATCTCGTATTTATGTGATAACATAATTGAAATTGATTAGAAAACATTGTAAGTCAGACCAAAATGTTCGATAGAGCAATGTATTACTGTTAAAGGTTCTTTTACTGAAATTCTTCTTTTTTAGACAAATGATTTGTATGAAGGAAATCGTTAACATCATACCTTTTATTTACCCTTTTCTACTCACATCAAATATAAGGAGGGACGTGTTGAGCGTAGAACTAGATCTATTGTGTTCGACCAAATGTAAAGGCAGATGCCAATTGTCGACACTTCCTGTAGGAAAATAAACATAAAAAAAAAAAACACATGTGTTTGTCTTTAAAAATATACTTTCTTAATTTATACAAATTGAAATGTTTCCAATAATGAAATAACAATGTCAACACGCGCAATAAGGCTTCATTAAGTTCGATTGTGTCACACTTCCGCATCTACAGCAATTGTCACATTTTTTAAGCCATAGGCTTTTCAATATCTATTATAAATATTAACACTGCACGAAAAATTGGGATTTAATTTAGAAGTAAATTTCCTTAAATTTCATTTAATTCCGAAATTTACTTGCACATGTGCACATATGCAAGTAAGTGTCGGAATTTAAGGATATTTACTTTAAATTAAATCCCAATTGTCGTGCAGTGTTAATTACACAGGTCACGAAACACAACTTAGATTCACGCCATACTGCGCCTGCGAACATTCTACTACGGATATTTGAAAACCCGTTCGTTAGTCGCACAAACACTCGAAAAGACTCTTAACATAGCACTGATTATAATTGCTTGCAATTGAATCCTAATTTCATATACATATTTAAACATACCTGATACACCTCAAATAGCATGTGTATCATTTTTTAAAAATATATTTTTCATTTATGTATATGTATAACTCTATCAATACAAATCAGAGGTTGCAGTGTGATTGTAAATAATAACAAACAGTTATTATATAAAGCTATCTTTTTACTCATTGTCTTCAACTATTACCTGCTGTTGGAGACGTGGAAAGTCGGCTTTGTCGCGTAAAGAGTTAACTATATTATAACTATGTCGTTTTAACCCTTTCATAACACATCAAGAAATGAATATAACCATTCGCTATAACCTAAAGTATTTTAATTGCATAGCGTTAACAACATTGTGTTAAAGAGGGAATTGCGGATTGTGAGAATAGAATTACCCATTATCATTACTGAATTTGTTTCAATAGTCGTCTACTGAAAACGCGTCAAATATGTCTGCTTGTGGGAAAATGTTAACGATGATTTTGTTTATTGTTTCAATCTATTGTTTATATAACAATAGACACAGGGCGGTTATTGAAACCCTTCTGTTAGACTGAAACCAGTCTCTAAAGTGTATGTACTGATTTAATAAAGTAAATAGTTATATATCATTCAACAGAACATAGGCTTTGGAAAGACATCAATCCCGGAATGCTCGATTTACATTCTGTTTGTGAGATATTTATTTTAAATACTGCTGTTTGTGTCTGTCCATACAAATGTGTCAAGAGTGCTACACACAAATAAAACGATATCTTATCCAATATAACATTGACAGGTGTATTTATTTAAAAGATGGTACTCGGTCCCTTCCGACTATTATATTTATTGTAAATCTATTTACTTAATTGATGAAAACAATTTACGTATAGGTATCTGATATAAGGCAAGCGAAAAGTTATATATTCACCTGAGACTGAACGTTCGTGAGAACACTGAAATACGAGGGTATATAAGTACTTCCTCACTAAATATGTCAATTATTACATTAAAGGTTCGTCAATCGATATGAATGTTTAAAACTGAAGGAAATTAAATTTCTCTAAATAAACTAACAATGTTAGTCTTTGCTCTCAAGCAATGAATGGCGACAACAGTTGATAATTTATACCAAGAGTTGATATTGCATCCTGATCCTGACCAATACACACTGTTGGGGCTGATCTGAGAACTAAATTGTTTGTTATATGTTCTGATCGATACACAAAAGTCAGTTCCCTGCATTATATCTGATTGATAAATTACACTCTACAGAGAATGGAACAGGCGTATCGGCTCTTTATCGTTTCATGAAACCTTTTTAAATCATGTCCAGATTACTTACTTTAAGTTGAAGTCTTTGTATATATGTATTCACTATTTATTCCAAAAGTATCCAGTGAGGAAATTAGTATTATCGTCATCATTATGACTTATGAGGGATTCGTCTTACGCCGCTTTCCACATGTTTTCAATGCTATCACAGCGTGTCCTTATACCAGCGAGTCACATGTGTTCAATGCTATCACAGCGTGTCCTGATACCAGCAAGTCACATGTGTTGAATGCTATCACAGCGTGTCCTAATACCAGCGAGTCACATGTGTTCAATGCTATCACAGCATGTCCTGATACCAGCGAGTGAATGTGTTCAATGCTATCACTGAGTGTCTTGATACCAGCGAGTCACATGTGTTCAATGTTATCACAGCGTGTCCTGATACCAGCAAGTCACATGTGTTCAATGCTATCACAGCGTGTCCTGATACCAGCAAGTCACATGTGTTCAATGATATCACAGCGTGTCCTGACACCGGCGAGTCAGTCGTGCTTGCTAACCTAATAACAAAGAGCGCCAAGGAGGGAAAGCTTTTACTGACATATTTAAAGTCTTTGATGTACATTCTGCAATCTACCAGTGACATTTTAAAACATTAAGATATAGTGCATTGGTTCTTAACTACTCAATTTGAATCACTGAATTCGAATATAAATGTGCAAAGTTTAATTGCAAGTGGTAATTAAAGCGTTCATCTGGAACAAACAATTCGTTAAAACACATATGTATGAGGGAAATATATACTTATTCAATATGTTTAAGAATACATATATCTAAGATAGGTATCGATATCATTATTGAACCATACTTGTCTATTGTTCGCAATGTATTTTAACTGTTGAATGCTGTACAATGGACATTAATATTTCAGTCTAAAAGACTAGGTTCCAATTATACATGGACCAT
Organism: Serripes groenlandicus; assembly: GCA_031761405.1. Lineage (NCBI taxonomy): Eukaryota > Metazoa > Mollusca > Bivalvia > Cardiida > Cardiidae > Serripes > Serripes groenlandicus. The sequence goes on along the minus strand of JASEVX010000014.1, from coordinate 14,011,401 downwards.
TGAGTGATATATACTCCCTATTAATAGAGAAATATTCAAGAAGGGTAATTTGTGCCTTAATCTAAGACGTATTTAAATGTCGTTCAGAAACTGTAAAATACAGCAGAAAACATTGTATTGATGTGCTCATTGCGGCAAAGGGTTTAGCAATTCATACGATGATATTATTAAACAGCACGATGTGTCCCTTTTCATCTGCAACAGACGATGTTTCAAAAGAAATTGACAACATAAGCAATTGTTCATTATGAGCACATTTTTTATTTGCCAAAATGTATTAAGCTTGCTTCATTAGAAACACGTTTATTTATACACATTTACCATATTTGGCCCTGACCTTGTTCAAAGTCATCTGTTGCATGTTTTGGATATGTGGAAAAGGGTTAACCGAACATTGCACATGCACATAGCCAGGTTACTCTGAACGATAGATATTTTGAACAATCGTTCACAAACCAGATGGGATAATTATGAATTCCTATTAGAATAGTAGCTTCAAAACGGAATCAACATGTAACGAAAACAACGAAGTAAGAGCTTATATTCATCATATTATATTTTATAAATGCATAAAGCCATGTGTGGTATACCGCGGATGTTTTATTGTTTTGCAATAGGTCTCAAAACAATTATTTTCACTTTGCCTTATTTACCTCTTCGATAGCAACCATTCTTAACACAAAATTAAATGCCATATATGTTTCGTTACTGATTAAAAGTCCTGTTTGGTTATTGCGTCGATAGGAGTTTTGCGCCGTTTTAAACAGTGTTAATGTTATATCACGGGGACCAGTCCACCATCAAAGTTGTTTCCTGGCTATCGCACACCAGCACTCAACACAACATTATTTCAAACAACTGGCTGCTTTTCTACAAAGTCTTGTATCCCATTTGTGAATGACTCATTTGCAAAAAGTCTATAGTCAGATCAGACAGTGTATCTGCGCAATCTGATCTTTCGTCAAAAAGTCGTAGAAATGTAATAAAGCAGTATCCATTTGGTCTCATAGAAGAAAGGCATTGCTCCACATGTATAATGATTACGTTAATGTTTGTTTTCCTGGAACTCCTGATAAACATTCGTTATCATAAACGTGTCTTTGCTTTTCGTTCCCAATAATTAATTATTACACACTATTGATTGATGGTTTACCAAACACTAGATGTATAGAACACTATATTTATATTTGCATTCGATTTCTTTTCAATATTCAAAAAAATATCATGGTTTGCCTAAAAGTATAACATTAACGTTACAAAAACGATCCAAGAAAACCGTAAATTGTTTTAATATTATAAACAAGAAAGTAATATTTTTCAAAAAATAATTGAACAGCAAATTTATCCTTTCCAACACTGCACGAAAATTGGAATTAAATTTAAAGCAAATTTCCTTAAATTTCGGAATTTAAGGAAATTTAAGGAAATTTACTTCTAAATTAAATCCCAATTTTCGTGCAGTGCAACGTGCGTATTTATTTGAAATATCATCAGAAGAAGACTTCTAAAGACAAAAGTAACTAAAAGGGGAATTGATGAGCCATTTCTGATTTAGCCGAAACGTTTTCAACTTTATTTCATAAGATAACGTTCATTTATAGAAGTTGTCCATAGCATTGTCACTATGTTCTCAGTGTCGCTTGCTGTATATTGATTGTATATAGGATTGGGTTAAGGAGAATCCGACCACCTTTAAAGTTAACTTCATTTTGTCTGATATTGCAATCATCTGTCGAAGAAAGTAAGAAATTTAGATTACAATACAGAGTTTGAAAATATTTGTGCAAAAATATATCGCTCGTTTCGTTAAATTTCTCCTCTTTGCTTTTTGCTCTAAAGTCATCTGCTGCACTTCGCCGAATATTTTCTGTATCAGAAAAAAGGTTCAATTGCAGTATTATAAAGGAATCACGTGTACTGAGTAGAGGCATTCCGTCATATCCGATTCGTAATGTCATCTTATTAGAACACATCGAAAGGAAACAATTAGAACATCAAAACAAAGAAGACGACTTATGATACAAAGTTTCTATCAATGTAAACACATGAACAAAATCGCTCGTTTAAGCAATACTTATTATATTAAAAAGAAATATATTTGTGTAAAGTAGTCATTGGCAGAGGCGTCTAAGACCGTCTTTATCAGGGAAAGGGTTAACTCAGATTTAGTTAAATTCAAATATATACGATTCCAGTTGTTTATAATATTGTTTGTTTTGTATATGTATTAATAATATATGCCAATAGCAAAGTCATAATTAAGTAAATGCATGATAAAAAGGTACAAGTTGGCATTTCAGAACAGTTGAGACTTAGATAATTTTGTCCACCGTCTTATCAAAAGTACGATTGTTTAAACAATATGAATCGTTCCTCGTTAGGATATACATAGTAAGTTTTGAAAAAAATTAAAAGCTATTTTATTAACATGAACATAAAGACAATTTCACCACATACAAAAAATGCACATTGGAAACATCTGTTCTTAAGAAAATCTAAATAGATCAAATTAAAATTATTAAGTGCACTGTTCTATCATTAAATACACATGCAAATAATGTGGCAAAAGCAGAGTGCTCGTTATAAGTCATCTAATGCATAGACATCAAAACTCATCTATATGTGATAACAGATTAGAAAGCATTGTAAGTCAGACCAAATTGCTCGTTTGGGCAATTTTGTATTGTTATAGGTTCTTCTACCTAACTTATTGTTTTGCAGAGGTGTCAAAATTCGTTTGTAAGATGGAAATGGTAAATTAATCGGCTAAAACTTTAATATCATTTGCATGACCCTTTTCAACTTAAAGACGTATTTTAATGCATCTACAGCAGACCAATTTGGACCACAGTGTGGCAATAAACATTACAAATGATGAGCACTTTATTCTATTGAAACAACGTTTTCAACTCTATATAATAATAATTCATATATTTACGTTTATTAGAGTTTTCTATAGAAAGTCATTTGCTATAGATCTGGTGAATGTGGGAATGGTTTAATAAATAACACTGAAATCTAATTGTTCTAATTGATTGATCCTTTGAGGATTCAATATGAATCTGTACATCATAATGTTCTGATTGAATGCCACATTTAGGATTCAATACTTATTTCTACATCAAATATCTAGTGTGAATTGTTTAATGTAGACACAGAGTATGAACACAAACAGATATTTCGCAAGACCAAATGTCAGACGATCTGTCAATTTTCGACACTTCGTATAGCTAAATACAAAGCCCCGTATACTACTGTCACATATTTTTGTCTTAAAGATTATACATTCCTATACAAATTGCAGATAAAGAACAGACGATTTTAACAAATTTAAATGATTTCAATAATGATAGTGAGAAAATAATTATCAGTTTCCTCAATGTTTTCAAAAGTCGTCTCCTAAAACTCGTTACAAACGACTGCTTGTTCGGAAAAGGTTAACGATGATTTGTTCTATTGTTTAAATACCAATAGACACAGGGCGATTATTCCAACCCTTCTGTTAGACTGTAACTAGTCTCTAAAGTGTAGGTACTGATTGATTAGAGCAAATAATTATATATCCGTCAACATAACATCGGCTTTGGAAACACATCGATCCCGGAATGTCCGATTTATATTCTGTTTGTAGAATATGTATTCAAAAAACTGTTATGTGTGTCTGTCCGTACAAATGTGTCAAGAGTACTACATATACGGGAAAATATATTAGCAAATATACCATTGACAGTGCTATTATTTAAGACATGGTGCCTTGGTTCCTAATGACTCTTATGTTTATTGTATACCTATTTACTGAATTTATGACAATACTTTACATATAGATATCTGGTATAAGGTAAGCGAAAAGTTACTTTTTCACCTGGGACTAAATATTTGTGAGAACACTGAAGTATGATGGTAGATAAGGACATCATTAAATATGTCAATTGTTATTTTAAAGGTTCGTCAGTCGATATGATTGTTGAACCTTAATTGCTTAAAACTTAAGGAAATTAAATCGTCTCTAAACAAACTCACCATTTTAGTCTGTGCTGGCAACCGATGAATGTCGAAAACCATTGAAATATTATGCCAATAGTTGAGAATACATCCTGATCATGACCTATACAATATGTAAGGGCTGATATGAGAAGTAAAGCGTTTGTTATTCAGATTGATTTTACTGTTGCAATAAATTGGCAGGAAAACAATAGTTTGCAAACATATCGCTGACGACGATTAAGCATGTGACATTAATTTAGCGTGAACAAAGCCAAAGTTCTGCAATTCGATATGAATATTGTGATTGGTGTATAGTTTAACCCTTTACCATATATACAAGAAATCTACAGCAGAAGACATTGAACATAGCAAATGCAAATACAGGGAAACAATATATAAGTGAACGTATAAATACTGAATAAGAGTTTAAAACATGTAGCATATGGTAAAAAGTGCTCTCTTTGAGTAGTTCCTCTTGTTGTCATAATGTGTTCAACAACAAAAGAAGCTATAAAGGGCTTCTACTCGTGGGGAGAGTTTGCCTTTTGTATCGTATATCATCCAAACAAATTATATAGTATCCTTAAAGATCTTAACTGTTAGTTCGTGTAAAATGTGCTTAGATAGTTCAAAAACAAATACAATGTGATTGTAAATAATGAAAAATAATTATTATATAAATCTTTCTTTTCACAAAATGTTTTCAAATAATACCTGATATTATAGACGTGTAAAGTCAGCTATGTTGCGGAAAGGGTAAAACATATTATAACTATGTCGTATTAACCCATGCCAAAATATAACAACTCTGCAACAAGCGACTTTGAACACATCCATTAATGAACTTATAAATTATATATATATATTAAAGTATTTTCATTGAATACGGTTAACAAAATTTTACCAAATAGGAACATTGCTGATTGTGAGAATATAATATAATCAAGCACTGCAATGTTTTAAAAAGTCGTCTGCTAAAGACGCGACGAACACGTCTGCTTGTTGTAAAAGGTTAACGATGATTTTGTCTATTATTTCAACCTATTGTTTATATAACAATAGACACCGAGCGATTATTCTAACCCTTCTGTTAGACTGAAACAAGTCTCTACAGTGTATGTACTGATTGATTAGAGCAAAAAAAAAATTATCCTCGAACAGAACATCGGCTTTGGAAACTCATCGATTTCGGATTGCCCGATTTACTTTCGGTTGGTAAAATATTGATCAAAAATACTGTTTTATGTTTGCTTCACTTCAGTTCACATGCGGACCGCAGCTTGTTCAATATGAAAATAGTATGAAGACGAAACACTAGAGTGCGTGTAAATGCCATTTTATTGCATAGTGACTAGCTATACTAACTAGAACATATTAACACATACACAATTAGCAATAAAATGACGTAATATGGTTAACATAATGTGTGTCTGTCCATACACATGTTTCGATAGTACTATGTAGAAGGGAAAATATATTAGCCAATATACCATTGACAGTGTTATTATTTAAGATATGGAGACTTGGTTCCTGATGACTCTTATGTGTATTGTATACCTATTTACTGAATTGATGAATACAATGTACATATAGGTATCTGATATAAAGCTAGCGAAAAGTTATATTTTCACCTGGGACTAAACATTTGTAAGAACACTGACGTATGAGGATAAATAAGTTCTTCCTCAGTAAATATGTCAAACATATGCTGAACAAATGTAGTAGGCCTATATAAAAATGAAAGAAAGTATCATTATTGAATAGAGATATTAACAACTTCACATTTGTTCACGAGTTGTGTATAAGTCGAATGTTACAAATGCGTTCAAACGTGCCTGCTACAGGCGGAGAAGGGATAACGGAACAGTGCCAAATACCCATTTATTATTTACAATGTAATTATAAAATACGATGTCCTCCAAGTTGGCGTGTTGCCATTCCACGTATACATTTTCAGATACCTTAAATACTGCAGATGCGATACTGCTACTTACCAAAGAATAAAAGTGAAATAAAGTTTCCCAGAGAACGAGATTACAGCCGTTGCACGATATCTTTGTACGAAACCGGTAGGGCATCGCCATGTGTTCGTGATAAAAATGTGTGATAAGTCATAGAAATAACAATATGCCACCTCAGAGTCAGTCTACTAAATTTCTTGCTTTTAGTTTTAGTTTTAGTTTTAGTTTATATATATATATGTTTTCCCAATATATTTAATATGGTAAAAAAACGTATATCTAGTAAGGAAATTATATTTTCTAATCGATTATGTAAAGAGAGTTCTCTGCATTATTTTCTGATTAACAAAATTCACTCTACAGAGATAGGAACAGGCGTATTGTCTTTTTTCATAAAAGCTTTTTAATTACGTCCAAATTGTTTGCTTTAAGTTTTAGAATTTGTAAATATGCATTCCCCCATGTATATCAAAATACCAGCGAGGAAAGTCTTTTTGTTCATTGAAGTATTGAGTTTTTACTGCATATCTTTCAGATGCAGCAGCTTTTCGACGTATCTGCAACACATATTTGTTGACAATAGTGTGATTACTCGTGCATTTCCACGCTTTCGCACACCAGTTCTTAACAAAACAGTTTTTCCAAGCAAATGGCTGCTTTTGCACATATAATGTAAGTGAATGACACCGGATGCGTATCGCATTGACTGTTGTGAAATGTCAGAAATAATATTGACCTAGCTGGGGTCTGAACTTATAACCCTTGGGTTAATTGACCACCCGTATCACTAACAGGGTTTGGTGTTGTATATGTGTAAAACGGTTTATCGCAATACTTAAATATTTAATATCGGCGTTGGTAAGTTACATAGTAACATTACTGAACAGTCGTCAGAACACTATTTAATGGTAAGTTACATATGACTGAACATTCGTAAGAACATTGCTTAATGAGAGGATATATGAGCCCTTGTATGATGACTGGTAAGCTGCATAGTAACGTATGCCGGAACATTCGTCAGAAAATTGATTAATGAGAGTATATATGAGCCCGTGTATGAGAAATGGTAAGATACATAATAAGATATGACTTAACATTCGTCAGAACATTGCTTAATGAGAGGAAATATGAGTCCGTGTATGAGAAATGGTAAGATACATAATAACATATGACTTAACATTCGTCAGAACATTGTTTAATGAGAGGACATATGAGCCGGTGTATGATAAATGATAAGGTACATAATAACATATGACTTAACATTCGTCAGAACATTGCTTAATGAGAGGATATATGAGCCCGTGTATGAGAAATAGTAAGTTACAAAGTAACAATTGACTGAACATTCGTCAGAACACTGCTTAATAAGAGAATATTTGAGCCCGTGTATGAGAACATTTACAAGTTGGCATTTCTGGAAAGTGAAGGTTCAGATAACATAGTCCACATGATCGGTCAGATAAGAATCTACCAAGGCGATAATTTCTATCAGAATTGTTTAAATATTCTGAGAAAAGTTTAGATCTTGATCAGAAAGAGACTGTACACAAATGACAATTTTTACCTTTCTCATGAATTCATACAACTTTTTAAAAAGACCATTGCATGTGTAAATAGGTAGATGATGAGCGAGTCTGCCTCTGGGATTTTAACACACAAACGGTGCGATATTTAATCCCCCAGGAAACCGACAACGAGTGTAAATAGTAAAATCTGAAAGCTTGTTTATTCATAGATGTAAACTAAATATGTTTAAACTAAATAGATAGGTCTCGGATTTCAAGACAAACATTCTGTTTGTCGAATAATCATTATAAACCATGTCATAAGTATGTGTCGGTGAAATAAATTCGTTATCGTTATGCCTTATGAATACGTCGTCTTACTCCGCTTTCAACATTCGTTCAATTATATCACAGCGTGTCCTGATAACAGCGAGTAAATCGTCCTTCTAACCTTATAACCCTGAGCGCCAATGAGCGAAACAACTTAACTACCATGTTTGAAGTCTTAGATGTGACCCGGGTCGTATGAGGTAAAAATGTTTATTTTCAAAATACCATTTGATAATGTAATACAATTAGATATAGTGCATTGATCAAACTACTCAATTTGAATAACTGAATTCGTTTAAAAATGCGCCAAGTTATCAAATATAAGGCAAATCGAAAATAATACGTTCATCTGGAACTAACAATTCGTTAAAACACTTATGTATGAGGGAAATAAGAAATGGTATATATGTATATCAAACGACAATAAACAGACGAAGAAGAACAAAGCTTTGTCATTCGATACCCTGTAAATTGCGTACAATATGAACCCTACCCCCTTACAGTACATCTTCAGCATAGGACATTGGCGTCTCCTTTGGAAACATATTTTTTAAATCTATTAAATAATAAATAATATATGTTCGTTTATTTGATATTTCCATACGAAGTCGATCGCTTCAAATTGGGTGCATGTGGGAATGGTTTAATAAATATCACTGACATCATTGTTCTGATTGATTGACCCTTTGACGATTCAATACGAAACTCTACATCATATTGTTCTGATCGATTGACACTTTGAAAATTAAATACGAATCTCTTCATCAAACTTCTGGTGGGACAATTGTAATGTAGACATAGAGTATGTTGAAGTTGTAAATGTCGCTTCATGATATTTTACTTATCGCGTTAAAAAAAGGTCAAGCGATGTGCCGATTGTCGTGTTTCGAAATACAAAGCCCCGTATACTACCGTAACATCTTTTTGTATTTAAGACTAAACATTTGAAGACCAGGAATAGACGATTTATACACATTTAAATGTGTTTTATAATGAATGAACACTGTGTACACGTATAATAATACTTAATTAAGTGTGTTTGAAGTCACGATACCGCCTCTAGAATGATTGTCACTTTTCTTCAGTATCTGGCTTTTTATTTTATTTTTAAAATTCGTAAAGATTAAATGGTAATGGTAACAAAACAAAAGAAACCGAATGTACTTTGGAGTTCTTGCGAACAACGTAGAACGAATCCATGGTTCGTCTACGCGCAGTATACTACGGATATTTGAATTAATCGTATAAGTTCGACAGGCCCTTTACTATAGCACTGATTATACTTAATTAATCGTATAAGTTCGACAGGCCCCTTTACTATAGCACTGATTATACTTAATTAATCGTATAAGTTCGACAGGCCCCTTTACTATAGCACTGATTATAATTAATTAATCGTATAAGTTCGACAGGCCCCTTTACTATAGCACTGATTATACTTAATTAATCGTATAAGTTCGACAAGCCCCTTTACTAAAGCACTGATTATACTTCATTAATGTGGGTTTGATACTATTACTATAACAAGTTGTTCAGTCTGAATACACCCATAATCCTAGAAGTATATATGTGGGTTTGATACTATTACTATACCAAGTTGTTCAGTCTGAATACACCCATAATCCTAGTATTATATATGCGGGTTTGATACTATTACTATACCAAGTTGTTCAGTCTGAATACACCTATAATCCTAGTATTATATATGTGGGTTTGGTACTATTAATATACCAAGTTGTTCAGTCTGAATACACCCATAATCCTATTATTATATATGTGGGTTCGATACTGTTACTTTACCAAGTTGTTAAGTCTGAATACAGCCCTGATCCTAGTATAAAATGTTTGGGTTCTATACCGTTACCATAACAAGTAAATCAGTCTGAAAACACCCCTTAGCCTAGAATTATATATAGTGGGTTTGATACTATTACCATGATAATGTGTTGAGTCTGAATATACTCCTAATCCTAGTTTCATATGTGTGGATTCTACTTTGTAACCATAACAGGTAGTTCAATCTGAATACAAAATATCTTAGTGTGTTATTAGTAGATTCGACACTGTCACCATAACAAATATTTAAGTCTGAATACATCCATGGTCTTAGTACTGTATTTGTATGTTCGATGCTGTTACTATAACCAGTATTCCTGTGTGAATACACACTGATCTTAGTAGTATATGTATGGGTTCGATACTGTAACCATAACCAATAGTTCAGTTTTAATACACCCTGATCTAAATATGTTATCTGTGGGTTCAATGTTGTTACCATGACAAGTCTTCCTGTCTGAATACACCCTGAAGACACCACTAATCATATTGGTGGGTTCGGTGTTGTTACCATAACACGTCTTTCTAACTGAATACACCCCTTATCCTAGTAGTTTATGTTTTGGTTAAATTATGTTACCATAACAAGTAGTTCAGTCTTAATACACCCTGTTCTTAATATGTGAATGGTGGGTTCGATGTTGTTAACATATCAAATATTTCTGTTTGAATACATCCTGATCTAAATATGTTATCGGTGGGTTCGATGTTGTTACCATGACAAGTCTGTCTGTTTGAATACACCCTGATCACGATATTATATTGGTGGGTTCGGTGTTGTTACCATAACCACAGGCGTCCGAATTTCTAGTACAGCTAAAAATGCGGAAAATCACACAATACCTCTTTAAAATACACAAAAAGTCTCTCTATATTGTCTATACGCTTTGATAAAAATGATCGTAATGGTAATTTGAGGAATCCCGCACGTGTTACTATAAAACGCCCCTCTATACGTCCATATAGTGTAATAATAATGACAAGGTGTGCAACGACATTTTACCCCCTCGCTCGATTCGGGCTATAATTTCTGCAGAAAAACGTCTAAAACGACCTGGTCCCAGGTAGAGACAGGTTCATAAATGATTTTTCTCGTAATATTTAAATGGTGTGTTTAATGTTGTTACCATGACAATTCTTTCTGTCTGAATACACCCTGATCTAAATATTTGAATGTTGGCTTCGATGTTGTTACCATATCAAGTATTTCCGTCTGAATCCGTCCCCGATATCTGAGTATTCTATTGCGTATAAAGTGTTCAACCTTAATCGAAATTCCTCAATATAGCAAAGGGTTCATATCTTAGGAAACATAATATCTTTGTAACTGAGATGTAAGAAACTCCGTCATAATCGTTTGTGCATCAGGGAAACTTCCCCCAATAGAAACGTTTTTTGTTTATGAAGCAAAAACATATACACGCCTTTATAAGGATAATGGAAAAGGAGCTTTCTGTTGTCAATTGTCTTTTACAATTACCAATTACGTTTATCCGGCCTATCTACAGTGTATTTCTGCCACAATGCAAGTTTTATTTTGCTGGACCCCCGGATACAGTGAGAAAGCAGACGCAGCTGCTAAAACTGCATTGTCTCAGGAAGTTTTACCGGTTAAACTCCCCTATACAGATTTTAAACCTTTGATTAATTCATTTATTCACGATGTTTGGCAATGTCATTTTCTTAATCTTATATTGCGTATAAAGTGTTGAACCTTTTTATAAATTCTTCAAAATACAAAGGGTGCACGTTTTACGAAACATAATATCTTTGAGAAAAAACGTAAATGTTGGTATTTGATATCATCCTCAGACTAGTCAATGAGATACGTCAAACTGGTTTAACCACATTCAGTTGGACGTTATATTTATATATGTTTTGAATTAGGAATTAAAATGTTATTTCAAAGTGAATATCAGAATATCGCTTTGTAAAAACACTGTTGGAAAACGAATGGGAAGTTATTTTCCTTTAATTGTTTGTTTTATTAGTTTTTCTAGATACTGTTTAAAAAGTATTAAGTTTGGAAGACGATGAAATGGAACATCAATTATATGAAATTTATAAAAACCGTCATATATAAGCCCGTACATGTACAAGTTGGTATTGTCTGATCAAGATCTACACTGTTCCCATGAAACCATTGCACACGTTTATAGACAAAGGTTTTGTGAACTTGTGTAAGTTATGAACAAGTGGACAAGGCAATGTGAACTGACAATGTTCAAACTTGCAAACGTGTACCTTTTCTGCTGCACTGATTCATATAGTGTTTGACTTTTGATGCCTGTCAAATTTAAAGATTTCACGTCAATATTTGGCAAGGGTCCTCTGATCTCTATTACCATCGTCCATTACTTAAAATAATTGATACACGTACGTTGGCTGTTATGTGCTGTAGTTGTATCAATGTTATTACAAACAGTATTATTCATCATATAAAGTGCTATTAATTATTATTACTTTTTGCGTGTACACTGCCAAAGGGGCCTAAAGAAGCTAAAAACGCTTATGGTGGAACAGAGCAATTGGTCTCTATAATTACATTACATTAAATAATAACCAGGGTCACGCAGTGCGCTTTACAATGGATGTATGCAGTTCCTGCCTAATACGGGCCTGAACCACACAAAACTTCCCCGACAGGTATGACGCACTGTCGTATCGCTGTCCACGCTCAATATTCGTAGAAATGCTTCAGATAATGATGCCTCTACTGTGGTGGAACTGTGTCCTTCAAAAAAATAAAGTTATCTCTTATTGCACATGTATTATTGTCAAATAAGCTCTGAACCCAAAGAATGAGGCATTATTACAATTATTAAAGATAGACGTTTGGATATCTCAATCAGCTCATTGTGAATGTCAGGTGATGTATTTTTTGCTTTGGGATCGCCATTTTTCAATCGCCATTTGAGTGGATCGCGGGACTGTTCTTGGCCTGATTAATAGATATTCTATTAATGCTATGAAACTTCCACGTTCATCATCCTGGCCTCGTAAAGATAAGCTTTGCTGACCACATAGAATGATTGTATAAACAACAGCTTGTAATAATTATGTGTCGATACCTTTCCACTAGGGCATCTTACGAAGTAGACATCGAAAACATTATGTCCATTTTTCACCAGCCATGGATTGACAGACAGCGTAGCTTACGAATGAGTTACCTGCGCACGTCGGAAAAAAACCCGTTCATGTAATTTATGTCGAATTTGATACGAGGCCATTGTTCTCTATAAGGAACGTAGGGATATAGTACTACCGTATTTATTTCAAGTTTTGTGAACTTGAGAGACACTGACTTTTGTTGAAACTATTTTCTCTTCTTTCCTCCTTACCCCGAACTATCCAGTATAATGTGATTTAACTTCGTATTATGTATTTGTGTTATTACCTTCAATCTTAATAGACATATGCAATAGGCATCCAATGTATTTCTTTTAGCGACGACAATTAATTTATTATGTATGTAATCTATTTGATATCTGGAACAATTGATTGACAAAAGTCCTTTTCATAATCACCCATCGTAATAACGACAAATGGCATGCTCAATGGAATGGTTCCTATTCGAACAAATTACTAATCCTACTATCTTACCCGTTCTTGGGCACTACGGTCATGGTGGAGTGCACTTGGGCAATGCACATTTTCTAGCCTAGTACTGGTTTGTTTACCCAGGGATCATGAATAATTAAATTTAATTGCGCGCTAAATGACCTTAGCTGTCGATGCGCCATAAAACAATATACATTCATTCATTCATTACCCGTTCTTGGTTTATGAACCTTCCTGACACGTGACGAAATCACCGAGTCCGAGTGCTTACCGTAGAGGATAGGATTTGTTACCGGGCGATCCGGGTTATATCCCTTATCTCAGTGGTCATAGTTGAGTGCCCTTGGACAAGGTACATCACCTAGCCCAAGACAGGTCTGTTCACCCAGGGACCATGGATAAGTGAACTGTCGCTGTTATTTAGCACGCTGTAAAACCCTAATAAATCAAATCGTGACTCGTGATAAATGATGGGTATTTCCCCAAAATCCCCAAATTCATTTATTAAAAAAACATATAGTTTATATTATAAAGACGGGTTGTACAGGGCAATGGCAAAACAAACTGCATGGGTGTAAAAACTCTTTACATCGTTATCATTCAACTTGTATAAACAAATACAATATATATCCTTTTCCACATTGTTTTAAAAGTCCACAACTGCCGGATGAATCAAAAGTCGTCTATATTAGATAACGATACTATTATTTATATAACGATAACCCGGAAGTTTTTAAGTCCGGTACTGTAGTTTTTACCTGAAACAGACAATAACGACACACAGGCGGCATAGTGTGTGGGAATCCGTCCGGGCCGAGTAGTTAGCGACGGGTATCGAGAACCGGGCGTCACGGGTTCGATCCTCATCCGCGGCGATCATGATTGAGTGTCATTGAGCATGTCCTAGCCAGTCACTGGTATGTCGATCCAGGGGTCATGAACAAGTGACAGTCACAATGATGTAATAATTAATGAAATAATGTTGAAAACGGCATAAAACTGCTCAAGATGTATTCAGATTTACCTTACATGGAAGTCTATCGAGAGAGTATTAGGTAAACGCTCTTCTATACTTTCTTTTAGTCTGTTTGTTAGGGTAACACGTGTTAGAGAGTATTGTCTTAAGTGCTTGAACACAAACTGTTCCACATGTGCGTCTGGAATTAACTGCACGGCCTGTCGTAAAGGAGGTTTCGACCAATCTCGTGAGATTGAATGTTCCTTTAACTTTGTACATACAAACGAAACACTGGAATGTGACATGGATTCGAAAGAATGTTTGTACGGTTGTTACTTTGGAGACGAATGCCACAACAGCTGTGAGGACATTGAAAAACAATGCTTAGAGTGTTCAAAAACTGACAGAGCCAATTTTGAATGTTTCAGATGCATAACCGGTTTCTACATTTCCCATATAAACGAAAATAGAATCACATGTTTGCTATATGGCCAATGTGTAGGTCCAACATGCTATATGGAGACTGGTGTTTGCTCAAAAGGTTGTTTGTTGGGATACTGGGGAGAACGGTGCCTTAATGCATGCCAAGATGTCTACTCTGTCTGAGATATAATAAGCGGGTTTTGTATACTGTATACAAATTATACAGACGGCAATGGGTACACTACTTTTTAATGAGAACTGCAAGCCTATTGCTGATGGTAGTTTGTGTGATACAACTAACGGACGATGTTTACATGGATGTGAGGACGAAACGTTATACGGTCCAAGATGTGATACAACATGCAGCGTTTTTTGCAAGAATAGAGTTTGTGTACACTCGAATGGGCATTGTCGCGATAGGTGTTCTTTGAACCAACTGGTGGGAGATTTTTGCAATGAGACCTGTAGCCCAAACTGTTTCTAAAGCCAATGTGATTAAAAAAATGGACATTGTCTCAATGGATATCGTCTGGGTTACTATGGTACAAAGTGTGACTCGATATGCCCGGACAACTGTGCATTTGGTACTGACCGCTCAACATCCACTTGGTACGAGATTGCTTGCAAATATGGCTGTACTTCCTGTGTTGTTGGTACCCGTTGTGACATGGTTGAGTCGTCTTAGGATAAATAATCATGCCATATGCTATTGGAGGTGGACTAGGAGGTGTGGCAGTTTTGTTCTAATTATCGTTTGTGTTTTTTTTCTCGAAAGAAAATATAATGGAGTCGGCCCTGAATAATACTTACACAATTGCAATTACACCCACTTTGAAAAGTGTAATCAACAATATGAGACAGTCATCCGTTTTAAATTCGGTCTGGTTTTAATGATAATGTGTAGCAACACGACTTCTAACGCTCTGTAGAATAAATAAGAACGGTATCAAGATCGGACCCCAATATAATATCTAACCCTTTTCCGGATACAAAAAGTCTGCAGTATACGACTGCGTAAACGTTGAGGCAAACATATGAAAATATATTCCAATGAAAGTATAACTTTTGAATAGCGTTGCACAAATTGTCTACAAATGCGTTGAAACTGGGTCAACATGTGGGAAAGGGTTAAATATATAACTTAGTATTTAAACATTTTAGGATATGCACAAGGACACCAGGGTCAGATGGGAAGCAACAAAATGAACCCGATACAAGTAACACGTCTAATAACACAGGTAACGTAGCATTTACTTTGGTCATCATTGGAGTAGTGGAAGAACGTCAGCTTCGGCATCGGGAGGTCGCGACTTCGATCCCCGGCCGGGTCATACCAAAGAGTTTAAAATTGATTGTCATTACGCTTTCGCATAGACGTTCGGGAGTGTGGCGTTAGCTTTACGACTGACACAATTGATCAATGGGTCAGGGGTACTGGAGACTAAGCTATGAAACGCCGTGATATAGCCAAAACAGTGTTGAACGCGGCGTAAAGCAGAGGACGAGATTCAAGAATATATTCCAATTCGGTCCTGTATCGAAACAAATGGAAACCTATTTATTAGCAAAATCGCATTTGAACTGCAATATTTACACCAAGCATTTAGAACAACTACACTGTTATTGTACAGTTATGTGTGTATTAATACAAATTGTATATGTATTGAATGTGGTTATCAACACAAATACCGTATGTATTGAATGTCTTTATTTAATACAATTTACAAATTACACATGTTTTGAATGTCTTTATCAATACAATTTACAAATTACATATGTTTTGAATGTGTTTATCAATACAATTTACAAATTACATATGTTTTGAATGTGTTTATCAATACAATTTAGTTATGCGTTGAAAGTGTATATCAATACAATTTACATATGTTTTGAATTTGTTTATCAATATAATTTAGTTATGCGTTGAAAGTGTATATCAATACAATTTACATATGTTTTGAATGTGTTTATCGATACAATTTAGTTATGCCTTGAAAGTGTATATCAATACAATTTACATATGTATTGAAGGATTATGATAATACAAATTACATACGTATGTAATGTGTATGTCAATACAATTTACAAATTACATATGTTTTGAAGTGTATGTAAATACAAAATACAAATAACATATGTTTTGAATGTGTATATCAATACAATTTACAAATTACATATGATTTGAATGTGTATATCAATACAATTACAATTACATATGTGTTGAAAGTGTATACCAATACAACTTACATATGTATTGAAGGTTTATGATAATACACATTACATATGTATTGAATGTGATTATCAGTACAATTTTATAAATATAGTCAATGTCTACACTGTATTTTGCACATTCCTTTTTCAGTTAATGACATATGTACATTTTGTGTAAAAATATATTGTATTCAAACGCTGATTGTAACGTTTGATAAGAATACAAATACATGAATGCTTTAATCAATCGAACGGGTGACTCGAATTACTTAAACCTTGGTTATCTTGGGTTACTGGACAGTGTTTCGCGTGCAACCGCAACTTCTTGGACAGCATGTTACTATCCAAAAATAGAAGAGTCAACAATTCAAATTACAATAGCAAGATATGCTTACGAAATTGATTCATAATATCTTTCGTTTTAACTAATGTTGATATTTACGCATGTATGTACGCCCATTGTATATCTCAATAAACTCGTAGACTTGTACTTAAGGATGTACGAAACTGAATAGAGGATTTATTTTACAAGTTTGTGTTGTTGTAATAATTGTTATTAACTCTTCTCATTCAGATTTCAATTAAAATGTATAGAAACAGAAAAACCACAGGATGCGAAAAGTGTCTGTCCGAGTTAGACTGCTCGGCATGCTTAGTCTGATCTGGGTCCATACTTTACGCAGAGTCCATGATGTTGTTTTTTTCGTGGAACGGCTCATATATCATCATGTATAACTATTTTACCTGCTATGTTGTTAAGGAGTTGCCTGAATTTAAAAATATGTGAGCATACTTAAATAAAAATTCATAAATATAACTTTAAAACAAAGTTCCAAACACAGTGTAAATGGAGAAATTGACGTTCCCCCCTTTCCTACAACGTTTCTAAATTAAAACTGTTTTATACTGCAGAAGTCGTTTAAGGAATCATTACTCTATACCTCTATCCTTCTGACACGGAATGTGTCGTTCCAGTTATAACTATTCGTGACTGCACATGCTGATCTGGGTCGATACATTACGCAGATACCTTCATATCTTAAATACAACTAGAAATAAAATACTCATCGTCTATATCCCGAGCTCAGGCTGCCGCCGTTTCACCCTTATTGTTGGACTTTTGTCCGCCTTACCCACGCCATTACCTTCTTTTTCCCGGAGTGTCGGTCCCGTTTAAGCCCGGTCTATTATAGGGACAGTTTCGTTTAAAATGTATGATCTCTCCGTACCCGAAACAAGGTCCAACGTTTCTTATGGGCCCGTAATCCTGAAAGGAACGAAACCCCTGTCGATATGCTTGTTGGGTCTGGTAACTGGTACCAGCCATTTTAATCCATACCGCTATTTTAAGACATGTTCAGTCTTTAAATGTTTTACTTCCGACCTAACATAATCAAAGCACTGTAAGTACTAGTTGGGGCGGTGTTTTGAATATGTAAACATATAAGTTTGATTGATTGGGGTTTTACGCTCTTTTCAACATTGTTTGTGTCAATACACAGATGTCACTTCATCTATCCATGTTTCCCGGCTTTATCACACGTTATTCCAAGGTAATAGCTGCGTTTCCACATAGACCGTTATTCCATTGGTGGAAGAAAACTGATGCGGTGTCACATTGACTTTGTCAATTATCCGAAAGAATGTTAGCCACGCTTTGATTCAAACCCTTGGATTTACAGCTCGAATCGATACTGACTGAGCTAACAAATAAAGGTGTTGTCCCAAAATACAAGGTGATATTTAGTTTAGGTTTAAACTTATTTATTTTACATCGATTGCGAAACAAGCTTTAAGCCTATCTTACTCACGCTCGATGTCTGCTTCCTGTAGACTTTACCAGAAAAGGTGTTGTCGCAAAATACAAGGTGATATTTAGTTTAGGTTTAAACTTATTTATTTTACATCGATTGCGAAACAAGCTTTAAGCCTATCTTACTCACGCTCGATGTCTGCTTCCTGTAGACTTTACCAGAAAAGGTGTTGTCGCAAAATACAAGGTGATATTTAGTTTAGGTTTAAACTTATTTATTTTACATCGATTGCGAAACAAGCTTTAAGCCTATCTTACTCACGCTCGATGTCTGCTTCCTGTAGACTTTACCAGAAAAGGTGTTGTCGCAAAATACAAGGTGATATTTAGTTTAGGTTTAAACTTATTTATTTTACATCGATTGCGAAACAAGCTTTAAGCCTATCTTACTCACGCTCGATGTCTGCTTCCTGTAGACTTTACCAGAAAAGGTGTTGTCGCAAAATACAAGGTGATATTTAGTTTAGGTTTAAACTTATTTATTTTACATCGATTGCGAAACAAGCTTTAAGCCTATCTTACTCACGCTCGATGTCTGCTTTCTGTAGACTTTACCAGAAAAGGTGTTGTCGCAAAATACAAGGTGATATTTAGTTTAGGTTTAAACTTATTTATTTTACATCGATTGCGAAACAAGCTTTAAGCCTATCTTACTCACGCTCGATGTCTGCTTCCTGTAGACTTTACCAGAAAAGGTGTTGTCGCAAAATACAAGGTGATATTTAGTTTAGGTTTAAACTTATTTATTTTACATCGATTGCGAAACAAGCTTTAAGCCTATCTTACTCACGCTCGATGTCTGCTTCCTGTAGACTTTACCAGAAAAGGTGTTGTCGCAAAATACAAGGTGATATTTAGTTTAGGTTTAAACTTATTTATTTTACATCGATTGCGAAACAAGCTTTAAGCCTATCTTACTCACGCTCGATGTCTGCTTCCTGTAGACTTTACCAGAAAAGGTGTTGTCGCAAAATACAAGGTGATATTTAGTTTAGGTTTAAACTTATTTATTTTACATCGATTGCGAAACAAGCTTTAAGCCTATCTTACTCACGCTCGATGTCTGCTTCCTGTAGACTTTACCAGAAAAGGTGTTGTCGCAAAATACAAGGCGATATTTAGTTTAGGTTTAAACTTATTTATTTTACATCGATTGCGAAACAAGCTTTAAGCCTATCTTACTCACGCTCGATGTCTGCTTCCTGTAGACTTTACCAGAAAAGGTGTTGTCGCAAAATACAAGGTGATATTTAGTTTAGGTTTAAACTTATTTATTTTACATCGATTGCGAAACAAGCTTTAAGCCTATCTTACTCACGCTCGATGTCTGCTTCCTGTAGACTTTACCAGAAAAGGTGTTGTCGCAAAATACAAGGTGATATTTAGTTTAGGTTTAAACTTATTTATTTTACATCGATTGCGAAACAAGCTTTAAGCCTATCTTACTCACGCTCGATGTCTGCTTCCTGTAGACTTTACCAGAAAAGGTGTTGTCGCAAAATACAAGGTGATATTTAGTTTAGGTTTAAACTTATTTATTTTACATCGATTGCGAAACAAGCTTTAAGCCTATCTTACTCACGCTCGATGTCTGCTTCCTGTAGACTTTACCAGAAAAGGTGTTGTCGCAAAATACAAGGTGATATTTAGTTTAGGTTTAAACTTATTTATTTTACATCGATTGCGAAACAAGCTTTAAGCCTATCTTACTCACGCTCGATGTCTGCTTCCTGTAGACTTTACCAGAAAAGGTGTTGTCGCAAAATACAAGGTGATATTTAGTTTAGGTTTAAACTTATTTATTTTACATCGATTGCGAAACAAGCTTTAAGCCTATCTTACTCACGCTCGATGTCTGCTTCCTGTAGACTTTACCAGAAAAGGTGTTGTCGCAAAATACAAGGTGATATTTAGTTTAGGTTTAAACTTATTTATTTTACATCGATTGCGAAACAAGCTTTAAGCCTATCTTACTCACGCTCGATGTCTGCTTCCTGTAGACTTTACCAGAAAAGGTGTTGTCGCAAAATACAAGGTGATATTTAGTTTAGGTTTAAACTTATTTATTTTACATCGATTGCGAAACAAGCTTTAAGCCTATCTTACTCACGCTCGATGTCTGCTTCCTGTAGACTTTACCAGAAAAGGTGTTGTCGCAAAATACAAGGCGATATTTAGTTTAGGTTTAAACTTATTTATTTTACATCGATTGCGAAACAAGCTTTAAGCCTATCTTACTCACGCTCGATGTCTGCTTCCTGTAGACTTTACCAGTACTCGCGCCGTTTGTGTGGTAACATCTCTGAGACAGAACCTGCTTATCATGGTACTTGAGCCCGGGACCTTTGGTACGAGAGGCCGACGCTCTATCACTGCCTTCCATGAGAGATTCCATAGTATTATTGCCAGTTGTAGGGGATGCCGATGGCTTCTTTGAAATATTGTGGTTCTAGTCATAAGAAAGTATTAATAATTTGTTTCCATTTAATAAAATATGTAGCAAAATGAGATCGTTTAACATTCATATTGTACAAATCGGTTTTAGGCAGGATGATCTTTAAGTGATCTACGTTGATAATACACGAATACAGAAAACAGGATATTCTGGCCTTTAACCAATTAATGCTAAAATGATTTCAACATGTGAATCATCCAGTAAGCAAATTGCTTACAAGTAAGTCCTTGTACTCTTCTCTATTGAAATAATTAATTTTCAGTATTGATTAATTCTGTTTACAAATATGAAAAACAAAATCAGTGCAAGAAAAAGTCATACCTTTCTTTAAGAGCAATCTGAAAACTTCCTGTAAATACAAGATTGTGACGTCAGACAGTGCGCGGACTTCTTTCAGCGAGGTTCCCGTTTTGAATCTGCGCTACGTAGTAAAATATGCAGACAAACAGTACTATTTAGGAAAATTGTTTCTATTGTATGTATCGAAAACCAAGCGTCTAATTTAATAAAACCCCGCGAGTAAAGATTATGTTGTCATTTTCTCCCACAAAACAATGGACTTACGTATTAGCATACTTTTTAAGGGCGTGGCCTAAGTATTGTAGAAAATATTCACTCGCCATTCACCTTTTCATTTCAAGATTACAAAATTGTATCCCCAATAAAAAAAAGATTGAATCTGTATATTTGTTAGTATTTTCGCTCTTCATAGATCGTAGGTATATGATAAAAGGAATATTACGTTACGGGAGCGATAAATGTGTTCGTATTTCACGACTCGTAGCGTGGGAAAATCTATATCTTACTCGACCTTCGGTCTCGTAAGATATCGATTTGTCCACGCTACTTGTAGTGCAATACAAACCTTTTTATCGCTCCCGCAACGTAATATTCCGTATATATCATAAATGACGTCGCCGGGAGTGTAATAAAGCCATTGAATAAATTGCGTATTCAACTAGTGTAATAACAATGTTACGTAACTTGACGTCATAACGTAACGTTTAGCGTTGTAAATACGCGCGCTTTATAGCGACGTTTATATGGAGATAGCGCTGTAAATTATTAAATTAGTATTTATGATATAAAAAGAACATTACATTCGTGGTCATTCAATACGAAATTTATTAAACTCGTTTTCTAAAAGTGATAAAAACTAGCCAAGGCTCGTTCTTATCAATTTCAGAAAACTCGTTTAATAAATTCCGTATTGAATGACCACTCATGTAATATCCTCTATATATTTCATTAAAGCTTAAGTTAACAAATGTGACTTGTAGGTTAGTGTGAGCTTAAAATTTATATCTCTCAAAGTTATTTCACAGAAGCTATAGTATGCATTGGCTCATGATGAAACATCAAACCAAACCTGAACCAATTGTGCAAAGGCTCACCAAGTGAACACTTCTACCAATTTATCTTAACATCAGACACGCACTTTCATAAGAATGTAATTTAAAAGTTTTGTCATTTTGACCCTTTTCTGATGCCATCTGGCTATCATGTTTTCGAACCAATTAATATGGCTTGAATGAAATCCAATTATCTTCGAATTCGGAAGAGGTTTCAAGAAGATAAAATAAGTTTTGACATTTCCCCCTTTTTGATGCTGCAGCAATCAAAGTTCTTGAAGACGATTTGAATGGACGATGTACGGAGGCCTGAAATCAAAAATACCTTTGAGGAGAACAGCTTTAAAGTTTTGTCATTTTGAATCCGTCGCTGTGCATCATTGAAAGAAATGAAGTTTATTATTACCTTTTCCCACATACAACGAATATGCAGCAGTTTAAATTAAAAACTTTCTAGGCAATTAACTGGAAGCTTGCTACAAACGAAAGCGTGTTTTAAAAATCAAGCAATATTTGTAGAGAGTTATCCAATATTAAATATTATACCACATTATATTGGTATCAGACAAGATAATTCAGAGTAGAATCTTTTTAAAAAATGGGTAAATTTCATCCTTTTTGATGCCGCAGTAAATTCTCCGTATAATATAGATATCACGCGCAATTTCTTCTTTTGCCACAATATTCCTAAAATTGTCTGCTGCAGAGGCCTCACAAACGGTTAATATCTCCGGTTTATTTTTCTGAATAGTTCGAAAAAGCATAGAAAACATTGTGGCAAAAGGAGATATTGCTTTTAATGTCTCCTTTTGACACAATGACAAACACATCTACTTTTACAGAAGTAATATTATTTTTTCTTTTGCTAGAGGAAACAAAGGGTTATTAGTTTAGGCAGTCGTACATACTGGCGCTGGGTGTGTAGTAATATCCTTATTATTTTTTACACCTACATATGATATTTACACATCTTTTTAGACGTTAACAGTTGTAACTGCATGTGTTCATACCAAACAGTAACAATTGTTTCGAACCGAGCCATCAAATTATTAGTAAGTATTTTAATATTAGCACTGAAAATATGCTATATAAACAATTGCTTTCGCGTATCCGCTCAGTAGAATTATCTGACTTAACATTTGTCAGAGCACAGATTAATGCGAGGCAATATTACCCGTGCATCAGAAACGGTACAAATTGGCATATTTGAGCAGTGCAAGTTCAGTTCATCATGTCCACCTGTTCAGTCTTATCACAATCTACACAAGGCGACGGAGTTTTCTAACAAACTTGTGTAAGTACTCTGCTAAAAGTGTAGATCTTAAACAGAATGTGCGGATGCACAGGCTGATTTGGATTTATACTGTTCACAAAAAAAAACGTTGTACTTTTGTTCAATGCAAAGACTCATTATAACTTCTGCAATAGTTCATTGTCTGTGTAATTATGTAGGTCCCGGATTGCCCGACAAATATTCTGTTTGTGGAATATTTGTTATAAGACATGACATAAGTATGTGTCGGTGAGCAAAAATTCGTCACCATCATGACTTATGAGGGATTCGTTTTTATGGTGTATTATGCCGCTTTCAACAATATATCGGTTATACTGGTTCATGTATCCCGACACCAGAAAGTCAGTCGTTTTGTTAACCCTAAAACCTAAGCGCCAAGGAGGAAAAGTTCGATGTCTCCAGCCGTTGATAACCCATGTTCAGTTTGCATACAGATCAGACCCCACAGCATATATAAGCTGATCTGTTATCCACACACTTTGACAGCCAGATTAATTTTATTAAGCATTTTTAAACCAGATGTCAAGAGTGTAGTAGACGACATTAAAGCAGATTAAAAAAATATCAAGTGTTTCTATTCGATATCCTGTGAAGGGTGTTTAAAATGAATCCTTTCAACATATCAATCTTCAGCAGACAATTATGAACTAATATGAGCACAGCTATGTAAATTATCTATGAATTAAAGCATACATGTACTTATTGAGATGAGTTGAAAACATTGTGACAGAGCAAGAAAATACGAATTATGAGCCATTTCTTCTTTTGACACAATATAATCAAAATCTGCAGAAGCGTCAAGATATGTTTACATGTGGAAAAGGGTAAACGTATGTATCGTTCAGCATTCTCTACTCACCAAGGCGAGACGATTGATACTTTTTTAAAATGAAAACAGTCAACCTCGCGATTTACCGTTTCCATCCTCAGCAGACGACTTTTGAAGACATTTTAACGAATTGCGTATTCACTTTTTGAGAAAAGATTTCAAATTCTATCAAACATGTACTTTTATTTATACAGATTGTTCTAATTGTGATCACCCGTTTATTTTCAAAATCGTTTTAAGAATACTGTGTGGTATATAGGGAAGGTTTACTAGAGCATTGCACATGCGCATGACAATATACTTTCAACTATAGTCATTTTAAATAATATTTTACAAACCAGATTTGAAAAATCTTAATTTAGATAAGAATAGTGGCTACAAAACTGAATTGACTAAACGAAACAAAGTAAGAGTTTATATATTTATATTCTATTTCATAAATGTGTATATCTTTCATCTTCGACTTAAAGGTAATTGAAAAGTTAACTTAAACGAAAAACATTTCTTCATTTTTTCTGATATGGTTTTTCTTTGCGATATTTATTTCCGTGTTTAGATTATTTGTGTAGACAAATATATTATGGACATGTTTTGCTTAGCTTTAGCATCAATGTAGGGTTTAACGTCGTTTTCAATTTTTGTTGAGATATATCATGGCGGCTAGTTCACCTAAACATGTGTTTACTGCCTTTCCCACACGAGTACTCCATACAACAGTATTTCAATGCTTTTCAACATATATTTGTCTCATTAACATTTGTGAAACGTTAGAAAAAATGATGGCCGAGGTGGGTTCGAACTCACAATCCCTTGATATACAGCTTGCGTCGCTACCTGATTTTAATGTTTGCTTTTAACATTTGAAAGGAAAGATAAGTATGATAACAGATTAAATTAGTCCTCAACAGTGTGTGAATTCGAATGCTTAGGCACACGAACTTCGGATACACAATTATATATGAGATGTGTATTCAGTGGTCGCGAACTAGCAACATCTGAAGAATAGAGAGTCAAAGTGGTTTTTTGTACGAGATCATATAACGAAGCCATGAATATCAACCGAAAATTCGCTTGATGGGTTGATGAAACGTATATAGTTTTGAGTTAAGGTGAATGAAAGGTGAATGAAACACAAATATGCAATCGTCCTACATATGTGCAGGTTTAGTCTTCTTACCTGTTTACTTTGACTTGATGTTAAATGTTAAATGTTAAAGTATGAGTGCAAATAGTATGCTCTTTCAATCAAAGAAAGTAGGTGAAAAACCGGAACAAAGAACGTATAAATAGTATTTTGTGTAGTTTGATACATATTGGTCCGTTTCGTTCCGCTTCATAAGCGTACCACTTCTATAAAGCTATTTTGTTGTTAACTCAATATGTTTTTCAATTATAAAATCAACATTATATTCGTTTCAAAGATAATTTCTGATCAGTCATTAGCCCTTTCTCAAATACAACCACCGGTTACAACTTACAACTAAATTTACAAATAAAATGATCATCCTTTACCAAATTACCCCTCCCCAAAACAAAACAAATACCTGACACTCTGCCTAGATAGCCATGGAAGTAGAACATATCAAAAACCAACAGTTTGACCAATATGAAGACGTACACTGTTTATGCTACATCTTAAATATTGTTATATTATGCTCTAAAACCGTTTTCCTGATATACTCATACAAAACATCTGCAGCCGACGAACTTAAAAACAACTGTTAGACAAATGAAGTTCATTTTTCTATAAATGAAAGTATGATTATTGAATAAAGTTATTAACAACTTCTCCCTATACCATGATTTGTTCAAAAATCGTCTATTATAACTGCGTTCAAATGCATCTGCAGGTGGGAAAGGGATAAAGGAACAATTCAAATGCTCATTAATTATTGACAATCTAAAACAGTATATAGTGTCCTCAAATTTGCCATTTTGTGAGAAACAACTACGTCTTCACTAAATATGTGAATTATTATCGTAAAGATTCACAAGTCGACATGATTGTTGAACCTTATTTGAATATTAATTAAGGGAACTAAAATGTCTCAAAACAGACTTGCAATGTAACCCTTTGTCTCATAGCGATGAATATCGTCAACAGTAGATAGCCTATGCGAAAAGTTTAGTTTACAGCCAGATCGGAGCTTTCATTATTTGCTAAAAACTGATCAATATGTATACATATTAACTATATTTGCCATATTTGCCATATTTGCCTAGTGGTTTTCATAGTCATCTGCTGCATATTTGGGATATGTAGGAAAGGGGTAATAGAACCTTGCACATTAGCATCACTAGGGTACTCTCAACGATTGCCATTTTGAATAGTCGCTTACAAACCAGATTGGAAAACTTGGAATATATAGTGGAATAGTAGCTACACAACTGAATCTTCGTGTAACGAAGTCAACGAAGTTAGAGAGTATTATTATCATATTCTAAATTATAAAAACATAAAGCCTACACCGTTTACCTTGTACACTTATTTCAAATGCGATACGTTTCAATATGTTTACTTTTCATTGTTCTGTTTTACTTCCGTGTTGAAATTGCAATAAGTGTAACCACAAATGTCATGTAGTTATTTTACTGAATTAATTTATTTCTAATTTATAGCCTCGATTGTGGTAAGAAGCGATTTTAACAATATTTCAGTCATGTAACGGGGGCCAGTTCACCAAACCATGTGGTTCCTGGCTTTCTAACACCAGCACTCCACACAACATTATTTCCAAGCAACTGGCTGCTTTTCTACATAGACTCTTATCCCATTTGATGAAGACTCATTTGCGAAAAGTGTAGATAAAGATCAGTCCGTATATCTGCGCAACCTTATCTGACTATTAACAGTTCGTCATTAAGTCGTAGAAGAACTTTTAAAAAGCAGTATCATTTGGATACTTAGCAGACAGGCGTTGTTCCACATGACTAATAATAACGTTAAGGTTTTTTTCCTGGAGCACCTGATAAACATTCATTATCTTAAACGATACATTGCTTGTTTAATGATAAATTATTGCAAACTATTGAATGATGGCTGACCGAACACTACATTCATTTTTGCAATGGATTTTGTTTTCGATATTCAAAAATATTTTTGCTTTGCCTGAGAATACAACAGTTATGTCAAAAAAGTATCCGAGAAAACCGTTCAGGGATTTCATATTTATAAATATGAAGGTAATATTTTTCAAAAACCCATTGAACAATAAATTGACCCTTTCACACATGCATATCTATTTGAAACACCCAAAGAAGAAGACTTCTGAAAACAAAAGTGACTACAGGAGGAATTGATGAGCTATTTCTAATTAAGCCACAACTTGAATAACTAAAAGCCCATTTATAGAGAGTGTCCATATCATTAACACTTTGCTCTCAAAGCTGTCTGCTGTATATTTGTTGTATACTGAATTGGATTAAGGATAATCCAATCACCTTAAAACATAATCTCATATATAAGTGTTATTTCGTCTCTTTTAACAAATCTGATGACAACAGTTACAAGGTCTGTACTTTTGTAAGTTTCATTTACAATGCAGATTTGAAAACATTTCGGAAAATGGTGAGAAATTGAGATTTTGAACAATGTTTTTAGTTAAAACGTATTTGTGTTACAGTGGTTGCAAAACAAGCTCTCAGCTAACATTGATCAAGCTCATTATGTGCATGTAGGAATGGTGTATTAATATCAAAGTATTCAAATGGTTTTGATTTAGATTGAACAAAAGCGTCCTGTACAATTCAAACTATAAATAAAGGGATGCGATATTTGAAATATATCTTTAGCTAGAACCATGGTGTATCTAATAGTATACACTCAATACGTTCAATATACCCACCCTGCTAGAACAGACTGGTAAAGAGCATATACAACATATATCAATATAAAATACGCTCTATCATCACAACATATATAGGTCATACAATATGGATCAATGCTAAATCTGGATGCTTTTATGGACATTTCCCCATGTTGTATGATGCATTAAGTTGATTTAAAGAAATCGAATGCCTCAAAAACAGCTTCTGGTTTGGATCTTTCTAAATCAACGGATTTTAATTTTGATGGCGCATTTTTTTTTTTTTTTTTTTAGAAAATGCGTAAGTATTGATGAATACTTTATACAGATAAGGTAAACATGTTTATTCTGCAATAAACAATTGACTATGTAATGCATTAATATATAGTGCTTTGGTCCTTAACTATTCAATTTGAATCATTGCATGTGTATATACAGGCGCATTGTTATCTAATATAATGCACATGGAAACTAATACGTTCATCTGGTACTAGCAATTCGTCAAAACACTTATAGATACTGATTAACTGAATAAATATATTTATGATTCGCCATTCAATATCATTATTGAACTTTAGAGCATTTTGGAAAGTAATACGTCTCTAATCAAACCCACATCGTATTTAGCATGATCTGAGATTCACACTGTTTGACACTCGCTCGATTCCTTCTCAGCGTCTATAAATAGTTTTCAAGAGCGTTTTAGGCAACAATAAAAACAGACGAGAAATATCAAGTTTTGAAATTCGATATCATATGAAGGGTGTATAAAATAAATCTTTCTCACATTTAGTCAATCTTCAGTAGACGACTATGCAATCATAAAAGCACAGCTATATAAACCATCTATGAATTAAAGTATTATTATTGACATCAGTTGAAAACACAGTATACGCAACTTCTTCTTTTGAAACAATGTATTGACACGCTGCAGAAGGGCAAAATGTGTATATTTTAGGGAAAGGTTTATCCAGGGACACTTTATTACATCTCTGGTTTAACGTATTAATTGTATACCATTTTTTACTCTTATATATTTTATTCAACGTTATTAACTGTTAGTTGTTATACAATGTACATTGATACTTCAATAAAGCATATTCGCGTCCAGTTCTACAAGGAATCTACAGTGATATAAACTCAGACCCTATGCTAATTGACTTCATGGAGGGAAGGTTGTTCCTTAAGATAATACGAATGTGGAAGGCAAACTACGTTTATTGAGCTGAACACTGCGGTGAAGGGTTTGGCAATCCATACTATGCATCTGTTTAACGGCGAGATGTATCCCTTTCTATCTACAGCCGTCGACTTTTGTAAAGAGTTTGACATAATAACTAATTGTTCATTATGGCAACATTCGTCTTTTTTTGCCAAAGTGTACTAAACTCTATTCAATATATATATATACCCTTCGGATGCATATGTTGGAAAAGATGAGGGTACTCTCAACGATAGCCATTTTGAATAATCGTGTACAATGCTGCAGTTTGACAATTTTGAATTTAGAATAGTAGCGACAGACTCATTCTACATTGACGTGTCCTGCCTATGACGATCTGGGATTATTATGCATCAGCAGGGCACAACAAAAGAACAGTTCATTCAATATACTCTCTAATAAAGACAAGATTAAATGTTGCGTTTTAGAACTATATAACCATATAGTTGATAAATTTCTTGTCGTATTAATGAAAAAAGCCGTAGATGTCTTTATACATGAATAATGCTTATATGTGTAAATTATAATCTTTGATATTCCTTTCAATTTTTCATTTTACTTTCTTTCTTACTCAATCTTCTCTCTTTGTTTATGTTTTACCTTAGCTTCAATATTGATAAACAAAACTTACTTATAGGCCCTACGCAGCCGGGTGTTTATATTGTTTGATGTTTGTATTTTTAAAGTATGTACACATGCCACTATGCTAACATTTTACTTACTTACTTATAAAGAAAACCATTAAGTAAACGTTTATAATTATAATTTTCAATTTTATAAAATATACAATATGTTTTCCTTTCTTTTCATTTTTCATTTTTAACTTCCGAGTTTTGATAGCAACCAGTGTAAACAGAAATGCCATGAAGTATTCTGTCTAAATTCAAGTCTGTGTTATCAATAGCGTCGATTAGAGTTTAACACGTTTTCAATAATGTTTCAGTTACATCACGGCGGCAAGTTCAACAACACATATTGTTCTGGTTTACGCACGCCCGCGCTCCACATTATTTACATGCAACTAGCTGCTTTTATAGACAGAAAGTTATCCCATGTGTGAAAGATTTATTTGTGAGCAGTGTAGATACAGATCAGTATGCGTACCTCATCTGGCTATGACAGTTCGTCATTTAGTCGTAAAAGAAACTTTTGTTAAGCAGTATCCATTTGGATAGTTAGCTTGCATGCACAGACTGACGTTTTTCGAAGTGAATTATAGTTACGCTAAGGTTTGCTTTCCTGGAGCACCTGTTAATGATTCACTATTAAAAACGTGTCTTTGTTTTCATATATTGTTGATACATTAATGCACACCATTGTATGATAGTTTGCGAACACTTAATTTCGATATTCAGAAAGACATTATGATTTACTTGAAAATAAAACAATAATGTCAAGAAAAGTATCCTATTAAACAGCTAATTTACTCTTTATCCAACTGCATGAATTATCGGAAATATTTGTAAACAACTTTTGAGATTTTGCGATTCCTTCAGAGGACGACTTTAAACAAGTCACGATTAAAATACGGAAAATATCTTTACATATAGTGCGCCTTAGAAAAAGTAAACTAAGCATATTTGCACTTCCTTGTTACTCACACAAACATTCCGTAAGGCTCTATATACAAAAACACTGATTCTATACAATGACAATTTAATCATAATTGAATTAACTCAAATAATACTCATTCTGTGTCATGGTTATATGATCTAGTTCGAAAATAAAAGAAAACTTAGGTATTCTTTTAAAAAGTGAACCTATTCAAATATATTTGTATTTTCAATTGAATGAAAAGCAGACAGTGAATTATGATTGTAAAACAGTAACAGATTAAATATAACAAGGAAGCCTTTCTTTTTATACGATGCCTTCAAACAGTATCTGCTCTGGAAATTTGTTGTAAGGATAAAATATATTAAAGCCGGTATAACCACCCTTCCCAAGACAAAGTTAATCTGTAATAAGCGACTTTAGGCATACATATAGGCATACATATAGAAGCCTTACACCTGATAACTTAAAGTTTGCGACTAAAGGAACAATAATTGTTCATTAAGAAGTATGCATACGTTTACCACAATGTCCGATCAATACTTATACTTTCATTTATAGATATATTATCTCCTTGCCAAGTTGTTTTCAAAGTCGTATGCAGCAGATTGTTTGTATTTGGGTAAGGGTTAATCATCTTGATATCGATAATAAACAAGTGAATACAAATTATATTAAATCGACCACATTGTAATTGGTTAGGTGGATTTGGAGAAGATGACAGTTAAAATTCAGTTGACCGCTTTTCTGATGCCACCAGATTGTTACTTCTTTCGGCCAATCAATTTAGCTTATACCATGACTGCCATGAGTTTCAACAGATCAAGATCGCTTGAATAATTGAATTGAGTGGATTAGGAGTAGATGTAAATTGAAGCTTTAAGTTCATATAATCTCATATCTGATGCTGAAAAACTGCTTAGTCCTTCATACATTCAAAATGACTTCTACCAATTGTGTACCGCCTTGGTGGTGTAGTGGTAGAGCGTCCGTTTCGGGTGCAGGAAGATGAGAGATAGATCACCGGCCGGGTCATAGTAAAGACTTTAAAATGGAAGTAATGGCTGGCACCTTCTTGGCGTTAAGGGTTGCGGAGTAAACAAATATTGACTGACTAGTGTCAGGATAAACTAGAACTGTGAGTAAACTCACAAAAGGGAACCCCCCGTCCCATATTGGACTAAGTTATGGCAATTATCTCCCTTGAAATATTTCCGACCAGGATAATGTTACTTCATGCACATCCTCAGGTTATGTACTGTAACTGTGTAAAGTTTCATCAGAATCGGTCCAGCCGTTAAGGATGAGTTCCGCTTACAATACATATGGACAGACAGACAGAGTGATTCCAATATACCCCTCCCAAAACCATAGTGGCCCTGGATCGTTCATCAAATAGTCAATGACACAACTCTTTCGAACTTGGCCTAGATATCATTACAAGACAATCCTTCTGACAATACTTTCCTTCAATTTGGCTGAGTAACCTAGGTTTTTTTTTATCAGGCATGACCAACATTCAAATCTTACAATCTTCAAAACAGCAATTCAAGTTGAAAATGGGGCCTCCTCCAGTGTTTACAAGAAATTCCTTCAATTTAACTTTGCAACTAAGATTTATTTTTGAAATGACTCATAATTGATATCATCAAGACATACCTTCTGGCACAGTTTCAAGCTGCTGAAGAACAAAATAGAGACTGTACAGCAGTGTTAACAAGATATTTATCAAATTTAGCCTAGTGACCTAGTTTTTGACAAGTTATAACCTATATTCAAACTTAGCCTAGATATCATCAAGCAATTTATTCTCACAAAGTTTCATTACATTTAAGTTAAAGATGCGGCCTCGAGAATGTTAACAAGATTTTCCATCAATTTAATCTAGTGACCTAGATTTTGATCTGACATAACCAATATTTGAACTTGGCCTAGAAATAAGCAAGATAAAACAACAGAATAAGTTTCATGAATATAAGATGATAGTGAGTTTTAATAAGCAAATTATTGACAACAGAAGACAAATTACGGAAAAAGACGATCACACAAATTTACCATGAGAACTGTTTGCTCAGGTGAGCTATAATGTTGAAAGCAGCATAAAGCACCAAACAATCCATCATTAATTTACTAGTTGTGTAAAGGGGTAGTAAGGGATAATTGTTACGTCTTTAATTTGAAAGCAGACCAGCAATTTAAGTCTTTCATTAGAATGACATTTTGTCATTTTGCCGCTTTCCTGAACCCACATGGCTGCCATGTTTTAAACCAATCAATATGGCTTGAAAGTTCTTTAGAGGATAACGCTATATAACTATCTTGGAATTTGGCAAACGGATTCAGGAGAAGAATTCAAAAGATTTGCAATTGTCACACCTTTCTGATCCCTGGCAACCAAAGTTATATATCAAACTTAAGCCGTTGAACAATTTTTGATGAGGGTCACCAAGAGAATATTCATGTGACGTTTGATTAATTAACCTTTCCATCATATAGATGATTTCTGGTGCCTCTGTAGCAGACGCTTTTTAAAAACATGTCAACAAAAGAAGATATTGCTTAAAACGAGCAATTTCTCCATATTGTCACCATGTTTTCCACTCTATTCAATTGTTGTACCTTCATTTAAAGGGAGTTTCCAATTGATTTCGGGTATGGTTTCAAAGTCGTCTGCTGCAGATTTATTGTATGTGGGAAAGAGTTAAAATTGCACCACCAGTTTCAGAGAAGAAGATTTGATGTACAATGGACAGTGAGTGATCACAATAGATAACAATAAGCCTTCGGATTGAAGTTGACCTAACAATAATTAAAAAGTGTAACATTATAGATCAAATCTTAACTTTAATTGTTATAGATATTGTATCATTTACAAGGAATTTGATTCAAATTACTTTGAAATGAGGAAAGCTGGATGAATCTTAATGTAAGAAAGTACAATTCTGAGATAATATGCAAATCTTAAAGGGAAAAATAGAAATTAATCATCATGTTTCTGATACATCAGTAGTAGTAGTCTATAAGTGGTAAAGGGGTAAACCGTTTGTACATGTAGATGCATGCTTTCTGAAGCCTCTGCAGATGACACATTTTGAAAACAGTGTGAAAAAAAAAATCTTCTCATAATGAGTAATTTCCCCTTTTGCCATTATGTTTTCAACTATATTCAATAATAATACTTTTGAATATAGATATTTTCCAAAATGTTGTCTAAATGTTTTCAAAGTGATCTGCTGCATATTTGTTGCATGTTGGAAAGGGTTAAGCAATCTGAAATTACTCTAAAATGTTTGTACCTGTATAATTTAAAACTAAAGAAATATTTTGTTTACTTATTGTCAGTTAGGAAAACAGGGTACCTTTCTGTTTTCAATTCTTTATTTGATGTGGATGATTTAAGAAACATCTGAAGCATTGATGTGTAAAACATAATGAGAGAAAAATGAAATTGCTTTTATTGAAAAATGTATTTATTTCTTTTAGTGGAGTTTACTGTATCTCATAATGCAATTGTCTGCTTTCTATAATATTCATATATTTCCCCCATTCAACATATCTGCAGCAACCCTTTGAAAACATTTTTGAAAGAAATACTGAAAACTTAATTAAATTAAGTATGATTAATGAAAAGAGTTGAAAACACTGTGGTAAAAGGAGAAACTGCTTATTTTGAGCATTTTCTCCATTTGCACTTATTTTTTTCAAAACAGTTCTTTTCACAAATTACATTTTACTATAATTTGTAATGATATTAAATGTTTGTGCTCAAAAGCTCTATGAACTTGTAAGCAAGTATTAGTGTTTAACCCTGTCCCACATGCAGATGACTTATAACTTTAACACTTTTCCTCATATAGAGCCTTTCTGATGGCTATTTGAAAACATAGTGACAAAAGAAGAATTTGCTCAAAACAAGTAATGTTTTCAATTATAGAGATTTTCTATTTTTTGCCAAAACATGTTCAAAGTGTTCTGCTGCAGAATTGTCATATGAGGGAAAGTGTTAAACAACATTGACATGATTGTTGCAAAATTCGGAAATCTGGACGAGTAATTTCTCTTTTTGTGACAATGTTTTAGATTGTATACAATGATAATATGACAATTGATATATCTATGTAGTACAGGTTTTGGCGGAGTTGTTTTCAAATAAGTCTGCTGTAGTCCGATTTATCTGAGAAAATGCTATATTATGCTACAGTTTTTTTTGAATTTGCATAATTTTCTGTTTATTTGCTTCATGTGTGAAATGATTATAGCTATATTTGGATTTATTTCATATGATTCAATGAATAGAAAAAAAGCACTTTCAGTTTCAGTGTTTATCAACATTCTCTTAACTAAATGTTTCCTCTTCAATCATTAATTCCCTGAAGTTGCCCCATACTGCTGTCCACAATAAGATTTAAAGTATTTATTCTTCTCCCTGAGCAAATGCTAAGTTCTGTTTTAAGAGTGCTTTAAGTTTTTTAGTCCCACTCCAAATGAATACGCTTAGCATCTATCAGATCCATCAAGGTTCTATTGTCTCTGCTTATGAAATGCATGAAATCTTGAATGTTAAGCCTATTCACCCTTACTAAGTTAGCACAAAAGTCAAAATTCAACGGCTATAGTAAACCCACTCTCAGCCATGTTTTTATCACCTAGCAAAAACTAATTTAGAAATTTCAGATTCTTAGTTGTGTGTATATAATTGGACACTAAAGGAGGTGCAAGGTAGCCTGTGTAGGCCAGGTTTGGCTTTAGAATCTCAGTCCAAGTAACAAGGGAATTAAGACGTCTTCATCTTTGCTTGGTCGACCTCAAATAAAGTGGACTTAATATAACTGAAATATAAATAAAAACATAGCTAGAAACAAATGTTTGTCATTTTGACATATGTTTAACGAATTTCCTGTGTAACTAAAAAATATTGAATCCTATCTTAGATTATCAGAAAATATTAACATCTACCCATTGAAATACCACACTCATGTGATAACATTAAAGTTTGGAACAATTCACAAGCCCCTTGGTGGATTTTGATACATAAAGATTGTGACATGAACATGTGGAATGAAAGAAATTATTGATTTACCAATCTTATATCCAATTGTTGAAAATGAGTTTCAAATGTAAACAGATATATTACTATATATATAGGCAACTTTTAAAAGCCTAAATATAACATAGGACTCACTCTCTATCTTAATAGCAATACACCGGTATTTATACTAGGATTTAGTTAACTGTAATAACCAGTTTTATAATAGCTTTTAATAGCACATGATCTAGTGTTCGGTTAGTTAGTTTAATACGAATACAGCCATGGTCTTTGTCTAGAAATGCTTTTCAATTGGTTTTTGCTTCTTAATGTACTACTGTAGACTCGTGCGAAAGCTAGTTTAGCTATTTTGAACAATTGGATACACCCAGCTGAATCCAGATTACTATAGCCTGTCACAGACATTGACAATGTACTTACTCTATGTTGTAATAAGCGTCTGGTGCCTGCACCTTGATAAATAACTAAGGCTTTAAAAGTTTCCCTCATGTATACGCAATTTCTCCATTCGTCACAACGATTTGAACTCTCTTCAATATTCATACTATCATTGAGAGATTTGTTTTATCTTTTGGACTTGACAATTTCAAAGTCGTCTGCTGCAGATTTATTATATGTAGGAAAGGGTAAATTATAAACAAAATAAACCACAGGTTGGGTATGCAGTGTGAGCATTGACCATATATGCATGTATCTGAACAATCGGATATTTAAAGCAGTACTAACCAGTATTAATGTTTTCATATTTGATTTTGACCTATGTTTATACAAATGGATCAAATTAAAACAAGAGCACCACGTACAGCACAGACGCTCGACTGATAGAAAACTGAAAAAAAGCTGAGCTAAAGACAACCACACCGCCGACGGACGACAAGGGACATGACAATACCTCTCGTATTCTTCGAATAGTCGAGCTAAAAAAGGACGCAACTTTGATAAACTATAACAAACCGGATTCGCTACACTGTATATTTGCCACAGTACCACGATTTAATTAAAATGTATCTCACTCTCTTAGTCTTTATCTTATTGCATAATTTCAAACAGGATCGTACACGTAGTGCGCCATAAAACCGATATTTGAATTATAACATTTCATACCATGTAACCCATTGTGACCAGGCCCCCTTCTGCCATAAACATATACGAAACACTTTTTTATTTCCTAGGAGTGTGTATAATTATGTTTTACGAAATTGCAGTGGTGCGAATTCACCAAATTTACGAAATATTTTTCAAAAAGTCAGTCTTGGAAAGCTCATTTTCATATATGGCCTGTTTTGTTTAACCAACCAATTACTGTAAAAATAATCGGATGGTTTAAGAAAGAAGATCACGGATGAATATAAGAATGTGTATGAAAATGTGTCAGTTCGAAGATATTTTTTTCATTCAGGATAGAAGATTTTTGCGAAGACTGCCAACATCTCTACAATGGAATGCTAGGCCTACTTACCAACACTGTTGACGATAGATTGGCTTTGTTTCTATTTAGGTATTTCACCAGATAGGTCTGTAGTTGTCACTATTCGGGATATAGTGACATTTAAGGCTTCAAACGCCAATGTTGTCGTTATGTCTGTAATGCACTTTACTGTAAATGGCGTGCGTCTAGTTAACCTTGATAAATACGGTACACTCACGTTCCATATTCGGCTATTTTGACGAACGAGAACACAATATTTCATTCTCTGTAACACACATTTTTCGCTTTTTTTAAAATGTTTCTTCACACTAAATTACGCAGTTCTTTTTCTACCTTAATTATCGATTAAGAATTAAAAATGGTAGACTAGACGACAATAATTTTCAATCTGTGTTTTACGTATGACAGACCGCGTTTTAAACATAACTAACAAAAATGGTGACCCTCATGGATTTTGCCAGTTTCATTTCAGAAAGGTTCATGTGTTATTAAAAAAAAATGAAATCACTTATGTTACCTATGAGCGAAAAAAGACATTCATGTATTTTGTTCGAATCATTTTCACATAATTTCCAAATGTGTAGTAGACGACAATATCGCAGATGTTCAAACATATTGCAATCGGATATTATGAGAAGGGTGTGTGAATGAAATATTTCGGACATACAATACATGTTCATCTGACGACAAATCTATTAATTAAAGTTCAATTATTGACTTGAGTTGAAATCAATGTGACATATGTAGAAATAGATCGAAACGTATTCACAAGTTGTCTGTTATAGAAACGTCAAAATATGGGACACTGTTAGTTTGCGATACTGACAATATACATCGATAATACAAGCCAAACTTTTCGCTACCAGGTCAAAGGGAAGTACATCGGATCAGCTTGCCGGGCAGACAATTTTGTCCAGGGAATTTCAGATAAATAAATAAGACTGAGGTTATCTCCCATTCGACAATAATGATTTTGTTGAAAGTTTAAAGTGATTTTTATAAAGTTGAATGACATCTGACTGATTTATAACCAAATTAGTGTTTGCTTTTAGCTATATTGACAAGCTAATAGCCATTTTCAAAATATGCTGTATTTTCTGAAATTGTAAGCAGTGCGGGATAAGGGTGACCTTTGATTCGACTTCCTAATTATGTCAAAAAACGGTGATCATGTGATTTTTTTGTTTTACTTTTAGTTCTAAGAATGAACTTTAATTTTATTCAGGTATATGTGTTAATTCATTTGACATTAACAAACCATAACCTATGATGCTATAACGGTCGCTAATGGAAAGTGAATTCCTTCCCTTTGACCCAATACATGATCAAATTTAATGAGAATTACTCCCTTTGTTAATAGAGAGACACTTATTATCAAGGATAGCATTTCCTTTTAGATAATATATTCGACAGGACTATGTATATTGAGCTGATCAATGCAATGAAGTGTTTTATAATCTATATTATGAAACAATTAAACCTCGAGACTTAACCATCCAGCAGACGACTTTTGAAATCATTTTGACAAAATAAGTAATATTGTCACCAAATGCTTGTACATTTTTTACAAAACACGTTTGGTTCTCTTTCAGTTTGAAAGTCAACAATGGAGGTATCTGGTAGAAAACCAGCCTGTAGTGAAGACTGGGATACTGGTATTCCCTGCGATCCTTGCCTTATATATAATATTAATGAAAATGCCCAGTTTTATTGTACTTATTGTGACGAATTCCTATGTGACACTTGTGCAAGAAATCACAGAAAATCAAAAGCCTCCAGGCAACATCATCTTCTTGATAGGGACGAAATGCCCAGAAAGAAAATATCAAATGTTCAAGACAAGTTCTGTGCTAAGCATGATGGGAAATTAATAGAGTATGTATGTGATAAGCATGACACATTTTGTTGTTCTGTATGCGTTACTCTAGGTCATGGCCAATGTGGTGTAAAATACCTCGACGATTTGGCGAAGGGATTCAGCTCCAGTCAAGAATATACCTTATTATTAAAGCAGATAAGGGACATAGAAAAACAACTTGCAGAATATAAGAAAAAAAAGCAACATGATTCAATCGATGTATCCAACTGTTTCAGACAATTAAAAGCCGATATTCAGGTATTTAGAAGTGATTTCAATTCAAAAATCGATGCATTAGAAAATGAACTAATGCAGCAAGCTGAGAAAATAAAAAATGAAGATATAAAAACTATTGAATCCGTGGATACACTAGTCGACCAGCTTCGAATAGACATGTCGGATATATCATCCACTCTAATACTTCTTGAAAAATGTAAACAAAACCAACAGTTATTCATTTCTGCCCAGAAAGCTCGAACTCAGGTCAAAGATTACAATGACAAAGCACACAGCATGTTACATGAACACAGTGTGAGAAGGTATGTATTTTCACGTAATGAATACATACTGAACACACTTAATTCGCCGAGTAAACTTGGATCGTTGAAGATGAAAAATGAAGGAGACAGAAGAACGACGAAAAAAGAACAGACAGAAGTAGGATTAATGGAGGAAGTAAATCCTACCATATGTACGTTAAGTGTCAGAAACAAAGAGGAAAGAGGAGAAGAGCAGCAAAGACAACATGCAGAGAAAACAATAAACACCGACACCTTTAAACCAACAAAAGTCAAGTTCATGAAGGACATTAAGATGAATCACAACACGGACAGAGGAGGAGTCTTGATACCAGGAAGTGTGATGATGTCCAGTGACCTTTTAGCTGTAGTGGACCGTAATAATAGTTCTATTAAAGTCATTGACTTTCAATCAGACTCCATTGCATGTTGCATCACATTTGGTGGTCTACCATGGGATATAACATGTATGGATACGGGAACTCTTGTGGTGACCTTCGACACAAACTTAGTTTTTCTACGTTATGATGGAAACTTATCAGTATTAAAAGGGGTACCCATGGAGTCAGGTTGTAGGGGAATTACGTATAAAAAAGGCAAATTATTTGTTACGTTTGCTGGGGAACATCCGTCAGTGAAAATCCTTAATCACGAGGGAAAAGTACTTCAAACATTTAAACACAATGATCAAGGACACAACCTGTTTATTAGTCCACGTTACGTTGCAGTGAATAGTGACGGGGATACAATGTATGTTTCAGACTGGAAACAGCACACAGTAACTAGTTTGAGTATAGTAGATAAAGTGTGTAATATATATAAAGATGAAAACCTGAGAGGTCCGGCAGGTCTGACTGTGGGTGATGATGATAGTATATATGTAGCGGGGTACTGGTCACATAACATACATCTTATAACACCGACGTGTACACCCATACGTATTGTATTAGAGATGAAGGAAGGGTCAAAAAGTCCACGGACAGTGTTATGTAACAACACAGACAAAACACTGTATGTCAGTAGTCATTCATCACCTGACCATTTGCACGTCTACAAACTTGAGTAAACATACATAATTGACTCATATATACATTGTATTAGAACAGATAGGTAGGGTTCTATTTCCAAATAGTTAACAGAACTGACCACACACTATATGCCCGTAGTTAATCTGTTTTAAATAACCGCTCGAGTTTCAACGTACTTGAGGAAACGGACACATTATGTTAGATTAAAGTTTTCATCGGTATCTCGACAAATTTTCCATTTCTCTGATATAACCTTTTTTTGACGCATCTGCAGAAAATACATCTGAAAAACATTAAAAACATTAAAAGCAAAAAGCAATTTTATTTTATTTCTTCTTCTGCCACAATGTTTTCAACTTTATTTAAAACTTTCATTTAAAGTTATTTTCCAAAAAAAAATCTATATTTTATTCAAAGTCATCTGCTTTAAATTTGTTGTTTGTGGGGTTGGATTAAACCAATATTGTGGCTATTTCAACGCAATCTTTCATTGAGGCGATTATATTTAGTACCCACTATTTCGGTATAACTGATATTATGTTGAAAACGGCGTAAAAACCAATACAACAAACAAGCAAACACGCTTTCGGTGAATTTTTTTTTTTATCTTTTGTTCATGTCTGATTAACCTTTTCCCACATTAACACATCTGATGGAGACGAATTTGAAAACATCTTTGTAAAATACGGAAACGCTTTGTAAATGAAAGTGTAGTCATTGAATCGAATTGAAAACATTGTGACAAAAGGGATAAATTGTTCCCAATACTTTCCAAAATCGTCCAAAAAGCGTCTGTATATGAATAAGTGTTAATTTAAAAAAACACTTCGAAAGTCGGAATTGTCTGAAGTTAAACCTTAAGCTATTGAATTGAGCAGCCATCAGTTAAGAAACTGGTCAGACGGAACGGATTTAACTGTTTTTATTTTATACGTACTTACTTGTATATGAATATATATTAACTTTGAATAAAGTGTAATGGATAACTTGGTCAGTGATTATATGTATTGTCTGCGTGAATGCTCCTAT
Organism: Serripes groenlandicus; assembly: GCA_031761405.1. NCBI lineage: Eukaryota > Metazoa > Mollusca > Bivalvia > Cardiida > Cardiidae > Serripes > Serripes groenlandicus. Next base: position 13,969,398 of record JASEVX010000014.1, on the reverse strand, counting down.
TTCACATATTGGGTATCAAATAACAGTACTGAACGCAATTGTTAAAACCAGAGACATATGTAAGTGGTTGTATCCTATCTGTTCATCCCTCAGCAAATAACACACCACTACTTTCCAATTTCAAAACTCCGATATGAGCTTTTCATGTAAAACTGGGGTCCCCGGCTCTGGTAGTCAACTACACCATTGAAACATGCTTTTACGGATTACTCACGTTAGAGGAGACAAAACAATTACCCTTGTCGCTTTTGAGAAAATATATTAGCAACAATTCCCGCTCATCAACAGATTCGAACCCGAGGCCGGCACTCTACCATAGCCCGACTATGACACATATGCAAATTCTGAACATTCACGATTATGCGGTGCTTAAGCCCTAACACTGCCTCTAATGTTGCTCTTAGTTTGTGATATTTGTGTCGATAAACTATCAGGTATAAACATCTACGTGTGTATAGGTTTATATACTTGTTTACATCTGATATTTGAAAATGTCCTTTTTACCGTCTAGATATATAAACAAAATAAGTACGATAATGAGAGCCATTTGAAATGATTTCTTACTTATATAAAGAGTTCGATACCTGGTGACCTTGAATAAATGTACTGTCACGTCGATATTACTTACAAACTGTACAACGTTGAATTACCTAATTACATACAAAGATGTATTACCCATTTACTGTTGCTTGGACAAGATAGCATAAAGATAAACATTTTTTACTTTTACATTGTTTTGAAGTTTTTTCTTCAATTTGACCTAATGACCTACTTTTTGACGCATGTTTGAATTTGACATACATATCATCAAGACAATCTGATAAAATGTTATTATGTTCAAGTTAAAAATACAGTACCCAGATTGTTAACAATATCTCCCTTCAAACTGCTAAAGATGAAAATGCGACCTCCAAAGTGATATATATAGATTTTCCTTCAATTTATCTTAGTGACCATGTTTGGAACCCGGCTTTACTAATATTCAAGCTTATCCTAGATATCAGTTAGATAACAATTCTTATTAAATTTCAAGCTGCTGTAGCAAGAAATGCGGCTTCTACAGCGTTAACACAATTTACTTCAGTTTGGCCTAGTGACCTAGTTTCTTACCCAATATGACCCATATTCAAACTTGACCTAGATATTAACAATACAAAAATTATGATAAAGTTTGAACATGCTTTAGTGGAATGTGGCCTCTTGAGCGTTAACAAGACTTTCCTATAATTTGACCTAGTTTTTGACCTCATATGGCTCAAGATTTTATGGCGATGAATGTTCTGATCAACTTTCCTGAAGATCGGAAGCAAAACGTAGCCTAAGAGTGTGAATAAGGCAAATGTTGACAACACACGACATCGACGCCGGACAAAATGTGATCACAATAGTTCACCTTGTGCTTCGTGCTCATTTGAGCTCAAACGTGACCTCTCGAGTGTTATCAAGATCCTTCAATTTGGCCTTGTGACCTAGCTTTTAACACGTTATAACCCATATTTCAACTTGCCGTACATATCAAGGCAATTAATCTGACATTTCAACATATTCAAAGTAAAAATGCAGCCTCTAGAGTTTTAATTTTTTTACTTTCAATTTGACCTGTTGACCTAATTGTTGACCTCACATGACCCATTTTCTAATTTGTCCAATATATGAAAAAGATTTACGTTCTTATAAATTTTCATGAAGATCGGATGCAAAATGTTGCCTTGTTGAGTGTTAACAAGACAATTATTGACCATGTATGGCGTACAAAATGTGATCACTGTACCTCACATTGAGCAATTTGTGCTCAGGTGACCTAAAAGTAAGTTATTTTCATGAGTTTGATGTAGGAAATATCTTTAAATGTCTTACTGTAGGTCGGATTCCCTGTGAGGTCCCTCGTTGTCACTTCATATGACAAGGATACTGACAAAGCAACTTAACTCTAATCCAACAAACAACACATTTAACTAGGAGTTATTCAGCATTTATTTTGCTATCTTTTTAATGGGGCTAAACAATTTCTCCGTGCCTTTCCAGGAATAGCTCACAGAAAAATTTATTAGGAATAAATTCAGTGTCTCTGTCAGGTGTAATAAAACACGTGCATACAGCCGTGCATTTTTGAAATTGGGGACTGTCTAAAGTACATATATTCAATACATTGAAATTGCATTCAATTTGTTTAAGTCTTTTTTTTTTATTTAAGCCACTGTGGAATGTAGATGGACTTGATTCAGACGAGGATTTGTATCATGTAAATACAAACAGATTTAAAGGCAGTTGTTTCTATGTTACCCTGTCAAGGTTTGGACACTTGTTTTGCCCCACAGACATGGGATAATAGTAATCAACCTGATCAGTAATCAGTTTTCAGACATGTTTTGATTTCATATTATTGTAATTTTGTCCATTACGAAAAAGCTGTAATCTCAATGACGTTATTATTACATACATTTACATTACAGAAATTACCTTTTAACTCTTATTTATTTTAATATTTTTAAATAACAGATAACACAATTATTGTTGCGCAACTTATGTATATTATTTTTATATAAAATCTAGGCCAAACTAGATCTATACCTTGCAGTAAATTTTGAATAAATAATTTTACTTAGTCTAATTATAATCTTAATATAAAGTAACTATTATTTGGCAGCATATAAAGTCTTACGACTGGTTAAATAGGTGTGAACATTTATTTCAATTGCTACAGCCAAGGTCATTGATCACTAATGTTTATGGAATTAAAAATTGTCATATTTTCAAGAAATATTTTGCCAAAGCTAGTTATGTAAAACCAAGAGGAACAAGATGGTCCTAAATCGATCACCTGACTATTTCTAAAGTGTTTACCTTAACCAGTCAATATAAAACAAGTGTTCCCTAGGGTTTTTGACATCAGAGCTATAATTTGGTAAAGGTCCATTATATGAAGTTAGATTTCAAATATCAACTTTTAGACAAGATTTTTTAAAGTGTTTCCTTGTATTAATATAATATTATGTAAAACAAATGACCCGGGATTTTGGCTATTGTTATACCCCAGGGCTATAATTTGAACAATCTTGGTAGAGGTCAACTAGATAAATCTGCATACCAAATATCAAAAGTCTGGATATTCTACCTTCAGACAAGAAGATTTTTAAAGTTTCCCCCTATACGAGTCCTTGTAAAACAAGTGATCCCCGTGGTGGGGCCATATTTGACCCAGGGCTATAATTTGAACAAGATTAGTAGAGGTACCCAATAGATGAACCTACATACCAAATATCAAAGGCCTCGACCTTCTACTTTTAGAAGAGAATATATTTAAAGTTGTTTCCCTATACGAGTCTATGTAAAACAAGTGAATTTGTTTTGGTTATCATAAATGTAATTGATTAAATTTGTTAGGTTATCATAAATGTAGTTGATTACATTTGTTCAAAGAATTGCATTACGCTTGAAAAATGATGGAATGTAATCTCCAAAGTCTGCCTGGTCATAACTTGCTAATTGTGACCTTTAAGTGATGGCATGATGTCCTTTGTTCAGCTGTTAGCATTATAGAAGTGTGTGTGAGCTATTATGATCACTCACTGTATATCTGTAAATCTGTCTGTCTGTTTACATTTACCTATAATCAATTTCTCGTTAACCCTTTCCTTTGGCTAAAGTAGTGACCCGATTTGACAATAGTTTGACAACAATGTTTTGGTAGGATTTATCAAGTTATTTTGATCAGTTGATAAATCTGGTAGCCCTCTACTAATAGTGTTGAACATATTAGGTTCCAATGAAAAACATGGTCATCAAGGGGTAGGGCTTATTTGCCTATATTAATAGAGTGAAAACTTTGATAACTATTGACCTTCTATTTATTAATGTGAGCGATATATAAACATCATGCTCTTGTTGAATTGTAGCCTATGCTAATACAAATTGACAGGCCTTTCTTTTATTAATTCACAGGACTCTGGTGACGAACATGTTCCAAGCAATGCTGATGCTTCAGAGAGATGCAGCACAATTAATGTTGATGCTTCAGAGACATGCAGCACCATTGTATCATATTATGAATCTGATATAATTCCCACATATTATGATAACAGGGAAAAATCAGCATGCAGTAATATTGCAACTAATTCAATATATAATTACATGTCAACTCAGCCTTCTTACAGTATTCAAGGAAAATCTTGTGCAGCTAAAAAGATAGGATGTGGAAATACATCATGCGGTGTTGTGGTACCAAACACAAACATTTCAAGTGTCAGAGTGTATGACAAATAGTTTTACTGTTTGTATGGTGAAATACCATATACAAAACTCAAAAACATGTAATAAGAATGCACAAAGATGAAAGAGAAGTCGATGAAATGATAAAAGAAACTGATGAAACTAAACATAGTCAGAAATACGACAAAATAACGAATTTTGAATTACACAATATCAGAACTCTAAAATCAGGAAATGGGGAACTTGCAATTTCCTAGAGGGTCAAAAAAGACCATGTAACAAGAAGTCCTGGAGATTATGGTCCGTGCCAATACGGATGGTACGTAACGTATGAACTATGGCGGCATGTGAGATCTTGCGAGTTCTCCAGTACCGTATCTGTTCGAAGCAGTAAAAAAAGCAAGCGATCTTCTACTTCCTTCCACTAATACCATCCCCAAGCTGAAGGAAATTATAATAACAATGAAAAGTGACACCATTGGGCGAGTCGTTAAAAGTGACAGTTTGATAATTGAACTTGGGGAAAGATAAGTAAAGCACTATGCACAACACCCGGACCAACACAATTACATTCGCCAGCATTTAAGGACTGTTGGAAGGTTATTGCTTGAGTTAAGGAAAAGGAGCAAACAAAAAGATAGCAGACTGATCGACTTCATGGATTCTTCCTATTTCTCGGTAGAAAATGTAAGGAGTGTTTCAATGTTTGATGAATACACAAATCGCTATGGAATCCCTTCATTAGCTATTAAAGCAACAACTGCTGAACTATTGCAGTAAGAAATGGTATTGAATCACATAATATGAATTTAGTTCAGTCTTTTGAGCGCCTAAGAAGTTTAACGGGTAAAGAATGGTAAGAAGAAATTACTATCAATGCGCACAATACTTTGTTGGAACAAAACAGAAACAGCTCAAATGAACTAATGCTTTTAACAAATGATGTTAAACTTCTAGTAGATTACATCAACAGGGAAAGTGATAAAACTTAAAATTTATTGAAAAAGAGCTGCTGGAAAATACATGGCTGCAACTGTATGAGTTCATTTTAGCCAGCACATATGTGTTTAATAGAAGGCGTGCTGACAAATTATCGGAAATGAAAGTGTTGGACTATACACACAATCGTATAGCTCCAATTGAACCAGCTGTGCATAAATGCCTTTCACAGTTCGAATAATCTTTATGATAACAGAAATTCCTGGTGAACGAGGCAGAACTTTCGCTTCATTGTTCCCTCCAAATGTCAAGAGAAACTTAGACATGTTGATTGAAAAAAAACAGAGTATAGTTGATATAACCAATACTTACATGTTTCCAGTCATATCATCACTAAGTCACATTAGAGGAACGAATAATCTATGCAAGTTTTCCAAATTGTGTGGAGCCAATACGCCTTTTGAGAAGTATAAAGTTACGAAAGTAAATTGCAACTTTGTCCTAAATCACGAATCTAAAAGAAAATGAGATGGACGTTGTCTCTCAAATTTTAGGACATGATCTAATAGTGCATAAGGAATTGTATAGACTCCCAGAGTCAATGTTCCATGTTGCAAAGGTATCACAACTTCTAATGATGTTGGAGAAACGGAACATTGAACAAGACAAAACATTAGATGAAATCAACATAGAAGACGCTATTGAAATATGGTTTGAATGTATTAATTGTTAATGTTCTAATCCATTCGTAAACTATTTTCATTAATCAATTTGAATTATTTAACCCTCATAGATGCTTCTTCAGCAGACAACCGTAGGAAACGTTGTTTCAAAAAAATAAGCAATTTCACCTTTATTTCTAAATGTTTTCAACTCATGAACATTTTCAAGATGTTCTAGAAATTGTCTGCTACAGAATTGTTGTATGTGCAAAAGGGTTAAACATTTAATGTATTCCCAATAAATTTAGCTCACCTTGGGCTTTGTTTCTTAATGGAAACTTAAGACCTACAGAATATTCAAACCCCTTCATCATTTAAATTAAATTCAATTAATTTCTTACATCCTACTCGGATTTCTATGAAAGTAAGCAGTATCAGTGTGTGTATACATCATGCCTTTTGATGTCATATTTGCATTGTCAGACGGCAATAATTGTTTTTTGATGAGAAGTAAAAACGATGGTAACCTTTTTATTTCTTTTACCTTTGTTATTGAAACATGACGCAGTCCACGCCGCTTACAATGCTTTATCTCAGGCTTTTTTACAGGAGTTTATTGGTGGTACTTTTCTTCCAAAATCCACTTTTGACAATGTTCCAGCAGTCAGCGACCGTAATAATTATTATATGGATTTTAAGAACAGGTTCGTCGAAGTGTTTAAAGAATCTAAACCACTTATCAACCTTTAGTAAAAATCCCGGAGATAGGGCTCTGTATGCGGCTAGACTGTGACATGTTTCATTTAAAATGATGAAGAAATACAAAAGTAACCTTTGTTTTTACTTCTAAACCGAAGCAAAATATTACTGTCCGCCGTAGCATTTGTGACGTCAAAAGTCACGTGGTATACACACACTGGGTATTGTATGGAAAAATCAAAAAGTAAATATGGTTTTCAAATACTTGCTGTTCAAGTAACATTTATTAAGCACGTTTGTCTACCAATCAATGATATCTTTACAATCTTCAAAGTTGATTGATTGATTGATTGATGTCTTACGCCGTTTTTAAAAAATTCTCAGTCATATCATGGTGGCCGGTTCACCTACTCATGTGTTTCCTGGTTTTCTTGCACCAGTACCCCACACATCAATCTTCCCAAGCATTTTCAAAGTACGAGTCCTCAGGCCTCATGAACTGGCTATCAAAGGATTTTTCTTATGTTTGGCACAGCAACTTCGTTTTCGACTCAATATGATGCAAAATCTGATCAAGTTTCAACATGCACAATTATGCACCTTCCAGTAATTTGAACTTTGCCTTTCATTTTATAAATGAATCTACAACTATCCGATAGAGTTGAAAATGATGTCACAAAAAGAGAAATTGCTCATCCAAATGTGTCTATATCTGGAAAAGAGTTAAAGTTAATATACTAAAAGTTGATACTCTTGAAGTACGGCTGAAATCATCCTCATGGCTCATACCTATGTTTTTGCCTGTCTCGTTGAGTACTGGAATTTAACGTACAGTATGTAAAATAGCAACATTAAACAAAACAAATAAACATTCACCTCTATCGATTTATGAGAACTTCATACATGTAAAGAGATCGACATATCACATCGAGTTATCGATTCATTCGAGTGTACCGTCGATTTATGCGAATTTATTCATGCATTTTAGACTTTTTTATTGGTTTAATATGAATATTATTAGATATAACCGATTTATTAAATCATATCAAGAAAAAAACGCTGCAGCAGCTCTGTTTCGATTTATATTACAATTTAACTTAAGATGAGTTTGCTTTTGAATCAGCGCCGCTTTCAACGACTTATGTCATATTGATATTGGTCCATCATATCAAATCTACATCCAACTAAAATAGATATGGTATTGAACCATTACCAACCCAACCGATAGACTTCCATAGATGCATTGACCCCAATCGTTCAAACCTATTTAGCCGGCTCAAACGGTTCAAGGAAGGATCGGACTGGGACTGCCAATCTAATTGAGCATCCCAGTCACGCTGGTCGACTCTGAAGGGGTACATATTGAGATGATATGTTGTTCTTAACTAGATTATACATGTAACACATTTCGATAATTTACTTAGATCTAAATTCTACATAAATTTTACTACACAACAAAAGGATAACATTTTACGCCTGTCTTATATATTTACAAATTTTAATACATGTATATTGAAACGTAAAATATGATAAATGTGTCATCGTACATGTCTGTTATGTGATCTGCAGCAGACGAATTTTAAAAACACTCTGGCACAAGAAGAAATCGCTCAGTTACATGTCTCTTGTATGCCATGCTCATACTTGAGCACGTTGTGTTTTCAACTCTATTCAACAATTTAACTCTCATTTATAGGTAATTTTGACAATATATGTTCATAGTCATCCGCAGATTTGTTTTATGTTGTAAGGGTAAAACAATAATCATTAAGATATGATATCATGTTTTGAATAGAACGGGGATACGGGGATACACTGTACATGTAACCTGTTTCGATAATCTAGTGATATATAGAGGACATTCAACTGTTTCAAATTGATTTAAAAGTATACGTCACGCGAACGAGATGTTATTAAGTTTACAAACGACATCAAAGCTTCAAAGGACGATTTATTAACATATCTTTTATACCGAACGAATGTTGTTGATTATTCTATTAGATATATACCGTCTTAAATTGTATACACGCGTGTTAGAAATAGAAATCATACACCGCCGTACATGAAGATAACGCGCATGAACATTTGTAACTTACATTTGCACGTACATGACGTCAACGTTATGATGTCTGTACACATTTTGTAAATTTGACGGTTTAAAAATACTTTAAATCCAACCTAAATATTTTGGAGGTTCTTTATAAAAACAAATAATTTGTTAAATTTCCAATCACTTTAGAAATTGACAGTTGACACTGATGATTCCGAGTAATTCATTTGCATAAATATAATACTAGTACATATATTCAACTACATATCGTTAGAATAAGCTGTTACGTCTGTCTTTGTATGGCTGATCATTTTAACATAATTTACAAAAAGGTGAACAAGTAGCTAATTATATGATATTATATCGTACATGTCTGTAAATATCAAGGTTATCATACATTTATCAAACAATTATCATTAAATATGATATAATATTTCAAAACAGAACGGCTAAGCATGTGACACAACTCGATAGTTTAATTCTAGACAGATGTAACTATTCATTGTTAGAATACATTGTTACGTTTGTCTTGTATATATTGATCATAGCCGGTGTCATCAGATAACAAGCTTTAGTTTATTTCGGGCTACTTCTCGAAGTGATGAAACAATATATTTTAGTTTTTAAAATAAGACAACAAACGAGTATTTCTAAAAAAAAAATGAATTTAAGATTGTATATTGTATTATTGGCTGTAGGCCGAAATACAGGAAATCATATATGTCTATGTGAAATGTCATGTACCAGCCATTGTTTGATTTGTTGCATGTAGCTACCATTGTATCAAACACCTATCACATATCCGTATCTGTTTAACCCTTTCCCACATACACAGGCGTGTTGGCGGCACTGTAACAAACGTTTATTGAAAACATTGTGACAAAAAGAGAAATTTCTCATGATGAGCAATTTCTCCTATTGCCAGTTTGTTATAGCCCATTCAATAAGTATACGTTTGTATATGCATGTAGATATGTTTCATATGTTTGTCTAGAAATGTTCAAAGTCGCTTTCTGTAGTTATGTGGAGAAGGGTTAAATGACGATTGTTTAACGACCACCTGCTTTTAGAAAAGGTTCGTCTTATTCAATTCCTTATGATGCTGCCATTAGTACCAGTATTTACTGTTTTGCACGTGTGTGGGTCGTCGCATGACTTACGCATATACGATTACAGACAGTTCTGTTCATTTTTACTGACTATCTGATTTGTATATGTGTAATTAAAGATATTCTACGTGTCTATATGATATACGTATCGTGTTCAATTGACGCAACCGCTGTTATCGTGTTATTGTTTGTTCATTATCGGGTATCAGACAAACTAGATGACGCGCCGGATATATTCAACCGATAATTACTGATACCCTGTTATAACATCAAATATTGGTTATTGAAATATAAGGACAGTCAAACTAAAAACATTAAATAGTATTATAACCTTTCCTTCCTTGGCACAAAGGTGAGTGCGTCTAGCATTTCCACCGACTCGCTTGCTTACTGGTATACGTACATCAGGACTCCACACAACATTATTCAAAGCAACTGGCTACTTTTATATATACACTGGTATCCCATTCGTCGAGCATTCATTTTCCAAAAGTGTAGATGCAGATCAGTTCGCGTATCTGCGGAACCTCTGATGATTGTCCATAGCATTGTCTAATAAACCTGCACACAAAGCACGTGCGATAAGTTTTGACGTAGATCAATGTGAAACTCCGAATACATATCTATCTGGATCTACAGAATCACAGAGATTTACAAGAACCTTCGACAACCTTACCCGAATGCATTTTGACTCCTCTACATCAGAGGTCATTTGAAAACATTGTGACAAACGGGGAAATAGCACGCAATGAGCCATTAAGGAATGTAATAACTTATCTTTCAACTATAGATGTTTCCAACCAACTGCTTTTGAAAACATTTATTCAAAAGGAAAAATTGCTTATACCGAGCAATTTTTCCTTTTGTGACGATGTTATCAAAATGTCCAGTCATTATATTTTCATTTAAAGATGTTTAAGATACTTCTGCTCAAGCACTGTTAAGATCTTCTTGTTCAAATTGGTTGTGTGGGGGAAAGGGTTGAAATACAAAAAAAACAAGCAATTTCTCCTTTAGTCATAATGTTTTCATTTCTTTCATCAATCACCCTTTCATGTATAGATATTTATAACATTTTTACACAGAGCACGTGCCAACTGTGTAGACGAAGATTAATGCGAGAGACCGCATACATCACTTTATGGAACTGTATTGGTCGATTAAGGGTCATAGAAGTTTCCTAGAAACTGCTAAACCCTTTCAAACATGTAGACGCATTTAGACGAATTTAAAGCAGACGACTTTTGCAATTATTGCTTTAACAATTCTCCTTTAGCCACAATGGGCACAAGTCACAGAGGGTTCTAAGACACCTTTAAACACTCACCCTAATTTACCCGCTTTTTTAAGTACATTATTACGAAGCAGATGACTTTCAAACCATAGTGACTAATGGAGAAAAAACACACGAATAATTTCTCCTTTTAACACAATGTTTTAATTTTGTTGTCAGTAATTACACTTTCCTTGATATATATTTTCTTATTCATAGAAGTGTTTTCCCTTTTGCCTAGTTGTTTGTAAAGTCGTCTGTCGCTGGTTTGTTGTATGTGGGAAAGGGTCAAAGTACGTATACATAAGCTGCACTAAATAAAAACAACCATTAGTAATTTTCTTTCCGTGTACAGTTTGTAAAGCCTAATAAACCTGCACACAAATCAAACGCTATTAGTGTCGACGCCGATCAATGTGGGACTTCTCATAGATCTCTATCTGGATCTACAGAAACACAAAGATTTCCAAGAAACTTCTACAACCTTTCCCACTTGTAGTCGCATTTTGATTCCTCGCCAGCAGACGACTTTTGAAAACATTGTGTCAAACGGTGAAATAGCTCAAAACGAACAAATTCTGCTTTTGCCACAATATTTTCAAATATATAGAATTATTATTCTTTCAACTATAGAGATTTCATAGTTGTTTTCAAACAGACTGCTTTTGAAAACATTCATTCAAAAGGAGAAATTGTTCACACCGAGCAATTTTTCCTTTCGCGACAATGTTAGTAAAATTTCTAGTCATTATATTTTCATTTAGAGAAATTTAGGATACTCAAGTTACTTTATGGTCGTGTTGTTCAAATGTATTATGTGAGGGAAAGGGTTAAAATACAAGTCATAACAAGCAATTTCTCCTTTCGCCACAATGTTTCCATTTCTTTCAGCAATCACTCTTTCTAGATATTTTCCACATTTTTGCTTTCAAAGTTGTCGTAATGCTGATTGATGGTTAACGTACGTATACTTGAGCTACGCCCCATAAACACTTACCATGAGTAATTTACAGTCTGTGTAAAGTTTGTTAAGTCAAATAAACCTGCACACAGAGCACGTGCCAATTGTGTAGACGAAGATTAGTGTGAGAAACCGCATACATCACTTTATGGAACTGCGCTGGTCGATCAAGAGTCACAGATAGTTCCTAGAAAAAAAGTTATGAGCAAACGACATTTGAAATTATTGTGACAAGAGGAGAAATTGTTTTAACAATTCTCCTTTAGCCACAATGGACACAAGTGACAGAGGGTTCTTAGACACCTTTCAACACTTATCCACATTTAAACGCTTTTTTAAGTACATGTTTACGAAGCAGACGACTTTTGATGGTAAAAATGTTCAAAACGAATAACTTCTCCTTTTGTCACAATGTTTTCATTTCTTTCATCAATCACTCTTTCACATTTGTGCTTTGTTATGTTCAAAGTAATGTGAGAAACCTCACATATCACTTCATGAAACTCACAGAAGGTCCTAGAAACTTCTTAACCATCTCAAACATGTTGACGCATTTAGACGAATTTGCAGCAGATGACATTTGAAAGCAGTGTGACAAAAGGAGTAACTTCTCCTTTAGCAACAATGTTTCAACTTCTAAATAATAAATTGTTCTCATTTAGGTATTTTCCATACTTATGTCTAGATGTTTTCAAACATTTTTGTAGCATATTTGTGGGATAGAGTAATTTGATCTGCGCTACGAGAACACCAATCATTAGATATTTCATTTCCGTATAAATGTGTGTAAAGCTAAAGAAACCTGCACACAAAGCACGCAAGACCTGTGTAATTGATTGATTAATTGGGGTTTAACGCCATTTTCAATAATTGTTCAGTCATATCACAGCGTCCAGTTCACGTACTCATATGTTTCCTGGTTTCCCTCACACAAGTACTAAACACAACAAACTTTCCAAGTAACTGGCTGCTTTTCCACATTGACTGTTATCCCATTGGTGAAAGACGAATGACGCTTGTCACAGCGATTTTTGTTAAACGTCGGAAATATTGTTGGCCGAGCTGGGGTTAGAACTCACAACCCCTGGATTGACTGCCCACCTCGCTGCCGAATTCGATACCGGGGCCCGGCGACCTGTGTATACACTGATCTATGTAGGAATCCGCATATATCTGTATCTGGATTTACCTTGGGCAACAAAAAGTCATAAGCGTGCCAAGAAACTTCTAAAAGACTCTGAATCAGACGACTTTTAACATAAACAAGTTTTCAACAATTAAACTCTTAATTTTAAAAAAAATATATAAGAAATAGACGACGTTAGAAAACATTGTGAAAATGGAGTATGAATGATTGTAGGACACTTTGGGTGAGTTTATTGGAGAATGTCATAGTTAGGACTCTACGATATTATATTCATTAATTGAAAGACAATACAATTTAGAGCGTACCATACTGTGTCGATTAATTCAAAGACAACACTATTTAGACCATACCATACTGTGTTCATCAATTCAAAGACAACACTATTTAGACCCTACCATACTGTGTCCATCAATTCAAAGACAACTCTATTTAGACCATACCATACTGTGTTCGTTAATTAAAAGACACCACTATTTACATCTTACATACTGTGTCCGTTAATTCAAAGACAACACTATTTAGACCCTACATAATGTGCTCATTAATTCATATACAACATTATTTAGACCCTACGATACTATATCCATTAATTCAAAGACAACACTATTTAGATCCTACCATACTGTGTTTCATAATATGAAAAATGAAGACATATGTGGAAAGGTAGCAAAATAGGTGAAATCGTACATGACTGTTATATCAATTAGATATGATATTCAATGTTATAAAATAGGACGATGATAAAAGTGACAGATATCGATAGTTCAACGCAATAAAGAGTCAACAACATATCCTAATATGATGCTGTTACGTCTATCTGGAATGTTTGAACACATAACTGTACCGGTCATAACCATTCGTTTATTTAGACTTGTCATCAGAAAACACGATTAAGTATTTTCGGCTATAGCCCCAGTTACTAATTGATTGATTGATTGATTGGGGTTTAACTTCGTATTTAACATTTTCTAAGTCATATCATGGCCGCCAGTTCACCTTTTCATATGTTTCCTGGTTTTCTCACACCATTACTCCACACAACATACTTTCCAAACAACTGGCTGCTTTTCCGCATAGACTTAGCCACTTGTTGGATGACGAATGACGCATGTCGTATTGACTTTTGTCAAACGTCGAAAAGAAAGTTGGCCGAACCGGGATTCGAACTTACAATCCCAGGATTGACAGCCCTCGTCGCTATCGACTGAGCTAGCAGGGCTCGGATCTCCAGGTAATAACTATTGATTTAGATTATAAAATAAGTCGTTAAAACGTGCGTAAAGTTAACATTGTAGTTGTCACTTATCGATTGTATTATATATTATTGTGTATTGTATCATGGGCTGGAAATGAAACATATGTTTGTGGCTGAACAAACAGTGTGACTTTGTTGATTTTGTTTATGATTCCATATGCGACTTACACGAATACGACGTTATACAGAACCGTTAGATACTATTTAATTTCATTATGCTAAATCGCTTTCACTGTCTACTCCCGGTTTAATTAAATGTGTTCTCCGCGTATAAATCATATTGTGTACACGTTCCCTTGACGCAACTGCTTTTATCGTGTTATCATTGTGTGTTCAAACAGACCAGGTCACGAGTGGACAACCATCGACAGAGTTAACTCAAAGTTTAGTTAGTGGCACATATGGCTGGTCCTCAATGTTATATATATATATATTATAATCGCAACGTCATGGGGAGCCAGCATATACTAAACAAATAGAGGATATTAGAATTATAAATGTTATCTTCGCGCATGCGCTTGTTAAGACATCCGCCCTGGGCGATCATCAATGTTCAGAAAACTTTAAAAATTGAATAACGTGTGTCCAGTTTATGTGTGTGTTATCAAAACTCAAAAGAAAAAGGAATGTTCCAAAGGTTCAGCATATGTAAGTACTGCATTCGCATTTTTAAATTAATGTCTCACGCCAGTTGAATATGAATGATAATATTTCTCCAAGTCAGGCGATAAGAATTGATACGCCCACCAAGTAAATTTTAATTTGCAAACATTTTGGTTTTTTCAGATACATTTGAATACTTATGTTTAAACATCATCAATACAAAATGCAATGGAAGAATACATGTAGGATGTTCGATGACAGTTATAGTAAGAGGTCATATTCATTCACGTAAAAATAATGGACACCCTCGTATCTTCACTTCTACATTGTGGGTTAGGACAGGATAGATAGTTTTCTTACACAATCTCAACATATGGTGACATTATTCCAGTTGCTTCATGTTTAATTCAGACAAATATGACAATGAAAGATAAACGTTTCAATTGTTTTATGTTTAATTCACACGCATATGACGTTGAAAGATAAACGTTTTAATTGTTTTATGTTTAATTCACACACATATGACGGTAAAAGATACACGTTTCAATTGCTTCATGTTTATTCATACGAATATGACGGTGAAAAATAAACGTTCCAATTGCTTTATGTTTAATTCACACAAATATGACGGTGAACGATAGACGTTTCAATTGTTTCATGTTTAATTCAAACAAATATGACGGTAACATATCAATGTTTCAATTGCTTCATGTTTTATTCACACAAATATGACGGTGAAAGATACACGTTTCAATTGCTTCATGTTTAATTCACACAAATATGACGTTGAACGATAAACGTTTCAATTGGTGGCTCATATTGAATGCTACCTGTTGAGTTTACATATTAAATTTCCGTTTGTAAACCCGATTCTGTCAATGCATCAAGACGTAATGGAATTGCAACAAGGCCCGTTTATAAAAGCTAATAACGGCAATCCAATACGACCCATCAATATACTCATCATATATTGGTGTTTCCTTGGTAAATTACTAGCGCGTCAGTCGTAATGCTATCCCAACATCACTGAGCGCAAATGTGGGAAACTATTTGTTTCATTTCTCAAGTCTTTAATATGACACGAATGGGAGTCGAGTCCATATATTCTTTCTGTCGATGCAGACGCTCTAACCACTACACCGATATGAGTATGAAGTTATACTTAAAATATTATTCTAAATATATTACAAAATTGAATAAGAGAACCTCATCTATTTATGTAATGATTTCGGCCATAGCAGTCATTAACCCTTTTCCACTTGCGTATCTCTGCTGCATGCATTCTGACACGGATGCAGCAGATAGTGCCAAATAAAGAAATTGCTCATAGGCATAATGAGAATTTTCTCCTTTTGTTCCATTGTTTAATCAATAATAACATTTAATACTAATATATCTATAGGTACTACCTATTTACGAAAAAACCGCAAGATAATTATAAACAAAAATTAAAGAGCATACTTTGGCCATAAAAAAGGATTTATAAGTAATTGACTAGACAATAATAATGTTAATGTCATGTTTCGTGCATTATCAAAAAATATTTGGAATTCGTATTGCTGTCGTCTATTATTACGAACAGAAAATGATAAAGTAAAGACTTTCAGAACATCAAGGAATACATTTATAATGAACGAGGTTAAAACATGATGGCCAAGATGATCCTAAATCGATCACCTGCATTATGGTAAAGAAGCAAAAAGATCAGCTCTTTGCTGATGCCACCTGGCAACTGCCTTTTTCAACCAGTCAATATGACTGGAACAAATGATGTAAGGGGTCACATTTCTGCTTAACCCTTTCCCTATTAGAGACGGTTTCTGAGGCCTTTGCAACAGACGATTTAGGGAAAGATTGTCGCTAAAAGAACAATTGCTCCTTATGAGAAAGTTATCCTTTTGCAACAATGTTTGATAAATAGCTCATGTATAGGAATTTGGGGTATTTCATGTTGATACCACTTTTTTGCGGGAAACGACGTCGCTCCATTGACGTTACGCCAAGATGAAGTGTTACGGAAATGACGTCACGTCCTTCTTTGGCTACGATACAGTCAACATTTAGGTTCAGGCGTAGAAGTCTAATGCTGTCGTTTTTTTGACGAACGGGAAAACATATTTCTTACAGAGTTCCATTTATTTTTAATGTTAATTCCCCCAAAACACAGCACTTTAATAAATATCGATTTAAAAAAAAATAAAATAAAAAGACGACAATAATTTAAAAAATCCGTGTTTTTCGTGTCATTTTATACATACCCAAAATATCGATTTAAAAAAAATATATTAAAAAGACGACAATAAATTTTTTTCAATCCGTGTTTCTCGGCTCATTTTATACATACCCAAAATGGCGGCCCCCATGGATTTGGCCAGTTTCATTTCAGAAAGCTTCATGGGTTATTGAAAAAAAAAAAAAAAAAAAAAAAAAATCTCACACCCGTTAACTATAAGCGAAAAAACCCATTCATGGTTTTTTTTCGTAATATTCCACATATGTGAACAGGCGTTTTAACGCTTTCCTAAATACAACCACTCACCAGCAGAAGTGTAAGAATACATCTATGCAATACTTTGAAAATCTCTATAAAGGAAAGTATAATAAATAAATAGTAAAACACATAGTGGTACATGTAATCTTTGCTCATTATGAGCAATCCCCCTCTCCCCTCTCCCCCCTCCCATCAGCACCCCTGTCTACCTGCAGACACCGTCCTCCGGGGAAAGGTTTATACATCAGAAATTGGTTAAGTACTTATAAGTTGACAGCTAATATCAACTTCAGAAATTAAGATAAGTGCGGTAACATTAAAGACGGATATCGTAGTTATTTGTAACAGACAATAGGTTAATAAAATAGTATTTGGCTGTCTGTGTTTTAATAAGATGCATTCAAATAATGCTATTTCGGTTGCCTCATGAATAAATATACCCCATATCCTCTCTCCAAGAACTGTTGGCAGTCTGGCTAAAGAGCAAGACAAGTAGAGAAGATATACAAATAAGTTATTTAAAAAAATAACAATTTAACCCACATGCAACTGAACCTCTAAAAAGATGTTCTATAACATAACATGTTATATATTGATAAACTGTATAACTTATTACGTAATACTGTGCGTGTTATGTATTGATAAGCTGCATAACATATTACGTAATACAGTGCTGTGTTACGTATTGATTAACTGCATAACATATTACATAATACTGTGCTGTGTTATGTATTGATACGCTGCATAACATATTACGTAATACTTTGCCGTGTTATGTATTGATAAACTGTATAACTTATCACATTATACAGTGATGTGTTATGTATTGATAAACTGCATAACATATTACGTAATATTGTGTTGTGTTATGTATTGATAAACTGCATATCATATTACGTTATACAGTGCTGTGTTATGTATTGATAAGCTGCATAACATATAACGTAATACTCTGCTGTGTTTTGTATTGATAAGCTGTATAACATATTACGTTATACATTGCTGTGTTATGTAATGATAAGCTGCATAATATATTACGTAATACTGTGCTGTGTTATGTATTGAGAAGATGCATAACATATTACGTAATACAGTGCTGTGTTATGTATTGATAACCTGCATAACATATTACGTAATACTGTGCTGTGTTATGTATTGATAAACTACATAACATATTACGTAATACTGTGCTGTGTTATATATTGAAATACTGCATAACCTATTACGTAATACTGTGCTGTGTTATGTATTGATAAACTGCATAACATATTACGTTATACTGTGCTGTGTTATGTATTGATGAGCTGCATAACATAGTATGTAATACGGTGCTGTATTATGTATTGATAAGCTGCATAACATATTACGTAATACTGTGCTGTTTAATGTTCTTTCAGCACATCTTGAGCTAACAGGTTTGAAAGTATCTATTGGCACAACTCTAGTTTATCTCTATGAATGAAAGTATTATTATTGAAAAGGGTTGAACACTTTATAGACAAATGAAAAAACATGCTTATAATTGGCTAATTCACCTTTTGCCACGAATTGTTCAATAGTTATCTTCTTCAATTAAATACAATATATCTTAACCCTTGCCCACATGCACACGCCTTTTCAACCATCTGCACTAGATTTCATTGGAAAATATTGTGTCAAATGGAGAAATTACTCTTGATGAGCACCTCCTTCTGTTGTCTATGTGTTTTCGATTCTAACTAACCATTATACGTTCATTTAGGGAGCCTTTCCATATGTTTTCTCTGTGATTTCAAAGTCATCGGTAGCACCATTATTGTACGATTGATTGATTGTAGTTTTAGGCCGTTTTCAACAAATACTCAACCAGGTCATGGCGGCAAGTTCACCTCCCATTACATTTCCTCGCGTTCTCAGATCAGTGCTTCGAGCGAATCAACTGGCTGCTCTTTCACATAAACTGTTAGCCAATTGGTTTATGGCGACTGACACATATCGCAAGTACGTCTGTTAAACGCCAGAAAGCATTTTGAGAGAGCATTAGTCTGAACTTACTATGTCTGGATTGAAGGACATATTCGCTACCGACCACAATTAATCTACCGGGATTCTGTGATGTAGGTGTTTAATGTTAAATTGCAATAATTAAACAGTTAACTCTCGCCCCGCCGAACGGTTAGTTATGTACCAATATTTAACTGAACCTTCGTCATAAGAACGCTTCTTGACTGAGAGGAAATGTTAAATTTCTACAAAAGACCATCTGTGTAAATATTGAACGAGGATAGCTCGACAAACATTGTGTTTTTGGAATATTAATTATAAACAATGTCATAAGTATATGTCTGAGCGTACACATTCGTCAACTGTATGGCGTATGAGTAACATGATAAACTATCCAATATATCATTGACATTGTTATTAATTAAGATACGGTGCCTCAGTCCCTGACGGCATTAGTTGCTTTCCATCCTTGGCGCTTAGGATTATGGGATTAGCATTACATTTATTTGCGCTTATGAGTGTGGGATACGCTTTACGACTGATTCGCTCGTGTTAGGATAAATTGAGCAATGGTACTGGTAACTTACAAAGAAAACGCCATGATTTAATTACAAACATGATGAAAGCGGCGTAAACACAATGCAAACATCTGAAACTGTGAATAAATACATGCGACTATCAAACATAAGACACATTACACACATGTATTACTTTACAACTAACTATTCGACAAAGCACTTTTGTAAATCAATAATGATTCACCTAGTTTATGAATAAATATTTTGAATAATCGCCGGTCGATATTTCATGTTAAACCTTATTTATAGAACAATTTGAACATTAAACGTTTGTTTAATTAACACGTAATTTAACTCATTGCTCACTAGCGGCGGGTGTCGCATACCGTTGACAATATATGCAAGAGGTTTAGCATCCAAACAACATACCATTCAAGCAACCGGCTACTTTTCCACATATACCGTTATCCGATTGATAGATAATGAATGACGCTTTTTGCATTTAATTTAGTTAATAGGAGTATTGGCCGACCTTAGTTTCGATCTCAGAACCCCTGGAATGACAGCCCGCGTCGCTAACAATTGAGCTTTCGGGGCTCGAAATACGTATTAGCATGTCAGTGTAGTTAATTTGTTTGAGAAGCTCGGCTTTTAAAGATTACTTTTGATAATTGAATAATTTAAATGAAAATGAAAAATATGGCTGATAATAAATAAGGTTGCTTTGAGAATAGACACTCACCATGTAATCAATCGTAACCGTTTTCAGTTCCAATGACATTCTAAACATATATCTATAACTTATCAGATAAGACTATATTAAGGTCATGACTTTTCAAATACCCGAAAACAAATTGATAGTTAACGCCTGTCGTTTCTATTTATTTGTTTAAGATAACAATTACTTCCAGATTGTTTAGACATGATTTCATTTTGTAATACGGTACCGACATCCTGCCCATTTTTTAGAAAAACTATTTATTTTCAGTTTGAAAATCAACAATGGAGGTATCTGGAAAAAGACAAGCCCTGAGTGAGGACTGGGATACTGGTATTCCCTGCGATCCTTGCCTTATAGATGATGTAAATGAAAATGCCCAGTTTTATTGCATTATTTGTGAAGAATTCCTATGTGACACTTGTACAAGAAATCACAGAAAATATAAGGCCTCCAGACAACATCAGCTTCTTGATAGAGACGAAATGCCAAGAAAGAAAATATCAAATGTTCAAGACAAGTTCTGTGCTAAGCATGATGGGAAATTAATAGAGTATTTCTGTGATAAGCATGACACATGTTGCGGTTCTGTATGCGTTACTCTAGATCATGTCCAATGCGGTGTAAAGTACATCGATGATTTGGCGAAGGGATTCAGCTCCAGTCAAGACTATAAATTATTATTAAAGCAGATAAGAGACATAGAAAAACAAATTGCAGAAGATAAAAATAAAAAACAAACTGACTCAATTGATGTAACCAATTGTTTCAGTCAACTAAAAGCCGATATTCAGGTATTTAGAAGTGAAAGAAATTCGAAAATCAATGCATTAGAATACGAACTAATGCAGCAGGCTGAGCAGATACAAAATGAAGATTTGAAAGCTATTGAATCCGTGGATACACTATACGACAAGCATCTAGTAGACATGTCGGAAATATCATCCGCTCTAGGATTTCTTGAAAAATGTAAACAACACCAGCAGTTATTCATTTCTGCCATGAAAGCTCGAACTCAGGTCAAAGACTACAATGACAAAACAAAAAGCACGTCACAAGAAAACATTGTGAGAAGGTATGCATTTTCACGCAATGAATACATTATGAACACACTTAATTCGCCGCTGAAATTTGGATCGTTGGGAATGAATAATGGAAAGAGAAGAACTACGAAACAAGACCAGACAGAGGTAGGACTAATAAAGGAAGACAATACTACCATTGGTAAGTCAGGTTTAAGACGAAAAGAGGAAAGAAGTGAAGATCAGCAAACACAAAATGAAAAAAAAAAACATGAAGACAGACATCTTTAAACCAACAAAAGTCAAATTATTGAAGGATATTAAGATGAAACACAAAACGGACACAGAAGAAGTCTGTATAACAGGAAGTGTGTTGATGTCCAGTGACCTTTTAGCCGTAGCGGACCATAACAATCCATCTATTAAAGTCGTTGACTTACGATCAGACAACATAACATGTTACATCAAACTTGACGAAAGACCTTGGGATATAACATGTACGGATCAGGGAACTCTGGTTGTGACCTGTGACACAAACTTAGTGTTTCTACGTTATGATGGAAACTTGTCAGTAGTAAAAAAGGTACCAATGGAGTCAGGTTGTATGGGAATTACATATAGAAAAGGCAAATTATTTGTTACGTTTGATGAGGAACATCCGTCGGTGAAAATCCTTAATCATGAGGGAAAAGTTCTTCAAACATTCAAACACAATGATAAAGGACAGAACCTGTTTGAATGTCCACAGTACATTGCAGTGAATAGTGACGGGGATACAATGTATGTTTCAGACTATGAACAGGACACAGTAGCTAGTTTGAGTATGGACGGTAAAGTGTGTAATATATATACACATGAACAGTTGAGTGACCCAATGGGTCTGACTCTGGGTTATGATGATAGTATTTATGTGGTGGGTTGGCGGTCAGACACCATACATCAGATAACACCGACGTGTACACCCGTATGTATTGTATTAGAGGAGAAAGATGGGTTAATATGTCCACATACAGTGCTATATAACAACACAGACAAAACACTGTATGTCAGTAATAATTCTACATCAGGTGGCCTGTTGAAAGTCTACAAACTTGAGTAAACATACATCAGATAACACCGACGTGTACACCCGGATGTATTGTATTAGAGGAGAAAGATGGGTTAATATGTCCACATACAGTGTTATATAACAACACAGATAAAACACTGTATGTCAGTAATAATTCTACATCAGGTGGCCTGTTGAAAGTCTACAAACTTGAGTAAACATACATCAGATAACACCGACGTGTACATCCGTATGTATTGTATTAGAGGAGAAAGATGGGTTAATATATCCACATACAGTGTTATATAACAACACAGATAAAACACTGTATGTCAGTAATAATTCTACATCAGGTGGCCTGTTGAAAGTCTACAAACTTGAGTAAACATACATCAGATAACACCGACGTGTACACCCGTAAGTATTGTATTAGAGGAGA
The DNA here is from genome assembly GCA_031761405.1 of Serripes groenlandicus. Lineage (NCBI taxonomy): Eukaryota > Metazoa > Mollusca > Bivalvia > Cardiida > Cardiidae > Serripes > Serripes groenlandicus. The sequence goes on along the minus strand of JASEVX010000014.1, from coordinate 13,946,272 downwards.
AAGATGGGTTAATATATCCACATACATTGTTATATAACAACACAGATAAAACACTGTATGTCAGTAATAATTCTACATCAGGTGGCCTGTTGAAAGTCTACAAACTTGAGTAAACATACATCAGATAACACCGACGTGTGCATCCGTACGTATTGTATTAGAGGAGAAAGATGGGTTAATATATCCACATACAGTGTTATATAACAACACAGATAAAACACTGTATGTCAGTAATAATTATACATCAGGTGGCCTGTTGAAAGTCTACAAACTTGAGTAAACATACATCAGATAACACCGACGTGTACACCCGTATGTATTGTATTAGAGGAGAAAGATGGGTTAATATATCCACATACAGTGTTATATAACAACACAGATAAAACACTTTATGTCAGTAATAATTCTACATCAGGTGGCCTGTTGAAAGTCTACAAACTTGAGTAAACATACATCAGATAACACCGACGTGTACACCCGTATGTATTGTATTAGAGGAGAAAGATGGGTTAATATATCCACATCCCAGCAAACATGCATATATGGGTCCCATATGGGCTATTTCTGGGCAAGCCCATATGGGTATGCCCATATTTGACCCATATGGGACCTTTGTGGGCAAGCCCATGTGGGTTTGCCCATAAGGGTCCCAGATGGTTCCCATATTACAGCACCTTTAGGAAAAACGAATGTTTATTTATTTATTTATTTAAAAAACATTTACTTTGAGCTAGTATGTGACTACCTTGATCTAAACTGCTATTATTTTATCTAAAAATAGTAATTCAACACATACGCGTATATTTTACAACCCATGTGGGACCCATACGGGTCCCATTTGGGCCTCCCGATAAACGTCAACACCCCTGAACAGGTGCGCGAAATTGATTTATTTTATTTTTAATATAGGTTTTAATTTGTATGAATTAAAATATATAATGTATCATTTAGACATAGTTATTATCAAGAATTTAATCATTGCATGATTAAAGATAAAATAAATTTCGAGCATGCGCAGACGTGAATTCCGCTGTCATAATATTCAAATGTTTCTTTGTTTACATCTGGGCCACTAATACATTTAGTGGTCCCGGTTTACATTTAAGTTGAATTTTGATTTATTTCTTATTCTGATTATATGCATGCCTTTATATGAACCATACAGGAGATTACTTAATAAAGTTTTAGTGTTAAAGCATAGAGTGTTTTGTTTTCTTTGCAGGATGATATTATAATATAGTCGTTTGCGCCAAAATACAGTATCTCTTTGTTCCAGGAAAAAGAAAGAGTTGAAACATAAACAAATATTAAAATGGAAGTACAAGAATCATGCACCTGCTGTTACATTCAAGCTTAAAGAATTTCGCACGTTTGTTTCCGATGTTTCTGACAAGTGGTTGTTTATTAAAAGTCCAGCAAACTTAAAATTGAAATAAATGCAAATGAATCTAGCCAAGAAATGCAAGATCTGCCCAAAATGGAAGTATCTGGGATGCCCATGAGGGACCCATATTGAGTACAAGGGCTGCCCATGTGGGACCCATATGGGTCCCATATTGCATGTTTATGGGGCAGCCCATATGGGACCCATGTGGAACCCGGTTGCACTCCCCACCTGGGTCCCATATGGGGAGCCGATATGGGACCCATGTAGGTGCCCATAAGGGACCCATATGGGTCCCATATAGATTGCTAGCTGGGATACAGTGTTATATAACAACACAGATAAAACACTGTATGTCAGTAATAATTCTACATCAGGTGGCCTGTTGAAAGTCTACAAACTTGAGTAAACATACATCAGATAACACCGACGTGTACACCCGTACGTATCGTATTAGAGGAGAAAGATGGGTTAATATATCCACATACAGTGTTATATAACAACACAGATAAAACACTGTATGTCAGTAATAATTCTACATCAGGTGGCCTGTTGAAAGTCTACATACTTGAGTAAACATACATCAGATAACATCGACGTGTACACCCGTTTGTATTGTATTAGAGGAGAAAGATGGGTTAATATATCCACATACAGTGTTATATAACAACACAGATAAAACACTGTATGTCAGTAATAATTATACATCAGGTGGCCTGTTGAAAGTCTACAAACTTGAGTAAACATACATCAGATAACACCGACGTGTACACCCGTATGTATTGTATTAGAGGAGAAAGATGGGTTAATATATCCACATCCAGTGTTATATAACAACACAGATAAAACACTGTATGTCAGTAATAATTATACATCAGGTGGCCTGTTGAAAGTCTACAAACTTGAGTAAACATACATCAGATAACACCGACGTGTACACCCGTATGTATTGTATTAGAGGAGAAAGATGGGTAAATATATCCACATACAGTGTTATATAACAACACAGATAAAAAACTGTATGTCATTAATAATTATACATCAGGTGGCCTGTTGAAAGTCTACAAACTTGAATAAACATACATCAGATAACACCGACGTGTACACCCGTACGTATCGTATTAGAGGAGAAAGATGGGTTAATATATCCACATACAGTGTTATATAACAACACAGATAAAACACTGTATGTCAGTCATAATTATACATCAGGTGGCCTGTTGAAAGTCTACAAACTTGAGTAAACATACATCAGATAACACCGACGTGTACACCCGTATGTATTGTATTAGAGGAGAAAGATGGGTTAATATATCCACATACAGTGTTATATAACAACAGAGATAAAACACTGTATGTCAGTAATAATTCTACATCAGGTGGCCTGTTGAAAGTCTACAAACTTGAGTAAACATACATCAGATAACACCGACGTGTACACCCGTACGTATCGTATTAGAGGAGAAAGATGGGTTAATATATCCACATACAGTGTTATATAACAACACAGATAAAACACTGTATGTCAGTAATAATTCTACATCAGGTGGCCTGTTGAAAGTCTACAAACTTGAGTAAACATACATCAGATAACACCGACGTGTACACCCGTACGTATCGTATTAGAGGAGAAAGATGGGTTAATATATCCACATACAGTGTTATATAACAACACAGATAAAACACTGTATGTCAGTAATAATTCTACATCAGGTGGCCTGTTGAAAGTCTACAAACTTGAGTAAACATACATCAGATAACACCGACGTGTACACCCGTACGTATCGTATTAGAGAGGAAAGATGGGTTAATATATCCACAGACAGTGTTATATAACAACACAGATAAAACACTGTAAATCAGTAATAATTCTACATCAGGTGTCCTGTTGAAAGTCTACAAACTTGAGTAAACATACATCAGATAACACCGACGTGTACACCCGTACGTATCGTATTAGAGAGGAAAGATGGGTTAATATATCCACAGACAGTGTTATATAAGAACACAGATAAAACACTGTATGTCAGTAATAATTCTACATCAGGTGGCCTGTTGAAAGTCTACAAACTTGAGTAAACATACATCAGATAACACCGACGTGTACACCCGTACGTATCGTATTAGAGAGGAAAGATGTGTTAATATATCCACAGACAGTGTTATATAACAACACAGATAAAACAATGTATGTCAGTAATAATTCTACATCAGGTGGCCTGTTGAAAGTCTACAAACTTGAGTAAACATACATCAGATAACACCGACGTATACACCCGTACGTATCGTATTAGAGAGGAAAGATGGGTTAATATATCCACAGACAGTGTTATATAACAACACAGATAAAACACTGTATGTCAGTAATAATTCTACATCAGGTGGCCTGTTGAAAGTCTACAAACTTGAGTAAACATACATCAGATAACACCGACGTGTACACCCGTACGTATTGTAGTAGAGAGGAAAGATGGGTTAATATATCCACGGACAGTGTTATATAACAACACAGACAAAACACTGTATGTCAGTACAGGTTCTATGTCAGGTGACCTGTTGCACGTCTACAAGCTTGAGTAAAAAAACATTACAGGTCTTAATATGGCTGATATTTATGTTATACATTTGTAGCGGGATATTAGTAACAAAAAATAAATTATATATCATCATATTTATTTCTCAGATATAGATGCCTTTTGAATCTGCAACAGACACATTTTAAAAAAAACCATCGTGATAAATGAAGCAATTACTCATTATGAGCTATTGCTTCTTCTGTCACAATATTTTAATCTTTATTTAATTGTTTCAGTTGAAGAGATTTTCAATAAATTTGCCTATGTTTTTTTCAATTTCATCTGCTGCACATTTGTTGTATTTGGGAAAGGGAGGATAAAACTAATTGTGTTGCCATTCATGAGCAATATATCAGTCAGATTGATGGATTGGTGTTCAAAGCCGTTTTCAACAATTGTTCTGTCATATCACGGCGGCCAGTTCACATATTAATGTGTTTCCTGACTCTGTCACACCAGTAATACACACAGCGATCTTTCCAAGCAACTGGCTGCCTTTCCACATAGACTGTTTGCCCATTGGTAGAAGACGAATGACGCTTGTCACAATGACTTTTGTCAAATGACGGAGAGAATGTTGAACGAGCTTGGACCGAACTCACAACCGCTGGATTGACAGTCCGTAATGTGAGCAAAGAAGTAATTGCTCATCATGAGCTTTTACTTCTTCTGCCACAATATTTTAAACTTTATTTAAAAGTTTCTGTTAAAGAGATTTTCCATAGATTTGCTTTATGTTTTATATCAGTCAGACAATTATCGTTAGTATCACCTCTTCCGATTGCATATGTTAAATAAGGAATTGTGATGAGATAGCTCTGTGTAACCCTGTCCCACATAATACAATCTGAAGGAGATGGCTTTGAAAACATCTTGGAAAAACATGGAAAACCATTGTAAATAAAAGTGTAATTATTGAATAGAGTTGGATGCAATATGACAAGAGGATGAATTGCTCATCATATGAACAATGTCTTATTTTGTCGCTATATTGTCAAAATTCGTCCGTGCAGAGGCGTCAGAAAGTGTTTGTATATTAAAAAGGGTTAATTTAAAAGAACACGAAATTATCTAAAGCTAAACGTCAAGTTAAGGTTGATTTATTGCATGTCGTTTTACTCCACTTTCAATTATTCTGCAGTAATATCACGTCGTTTCCTCGACAATGGGGAAAACACATTCGGAGCGACATTCGGCCAATTTAAAAAATCACACCACTTTCGAAAACGGAAAGCAAACGGAATGGCATTTGGCCAAATGCTGTTGGACCATTACATACTTGATGTTAAAACCCAGTATTCAATGATAATTGATATTATCACATCCACGCATCCCTCATAAAAACAATATATAACACACCACCACTTTCAAATGTTATAACAATTCCGATATGAGCTAATCATGCATCCAACTATGGTTCTTGGCTCTGGTAGTCTAAGCACTACACTATTGAAACTGTACATAAACTGTGTTAGTGTCCATCGATTGCGAAATAAACTTCCAGCTTTCGAGTATATTGATCACGCTCCATGTGTGTTTTGGCTTTTCTAAAAAGATCCTAGCAGCAGATCCCGCTCATCAACGGATTCGAACTCGGGGCCTTTAGTGAGAGAGGCCGACACTCTACCACAGCACCAATGCTATTGTGAAAGCTGAGCCTCCATTTCCAGGCTGTACTAAAGCCCTGACTGTATTGTTGTACTTCGTTAGTATTTGTTGTGTCGATCAATTAACAACTACCTGTATGGAATGATAGGGCTCCTCACACGCAATGCGACTTTCAAGACCAGCACATTTGAACCCTGACCAGGCGAGTTTATCCAATAATGTTTAATTAAGTTCGATCCGTTGAATAGAATGGTAGAGGCTCGTTTTAAATATATTGAAGTTATATTGAATCAGGTGAGCACAATAGGGGCAGCATGACCTCTTGTAAAGACTATGTTACTTAAGCATATAGGTATAAGTTAGTTTAAAAATGTAGATGATAATACGTTAAATGAATTAGTGTACTTTCTTAGGATTGTATGACACAGTAGGACGGGGTTAAAAAGGGATCTGTACCTATTTACCTTTGGTATAGAGAGTATCAATACCTGATGAGTGAATACTGAACATGTATGGATGATTACGGGCGGTTATTATACTTGCCTTCGCAAACACTTAACATGCGAGTTAGGCCGCCATGAAGTCATCGTTGCAAATGTTAGCATTTTCGAAGCGTCTTTGTCAAAATATTATTTTAGGAATTACTTACCTGTACACGGACAGTCAAGGCTCGTTTGCGATTGTACGAATGCTAAAGGCTCGACGAAGTCCTCCCTGTATATGGAGATACATAACGCCTTCAAAATCGCTAGACGAGAAAGCAATTTATTTTACATTCTTATTCCTACATGTTTCTGTCTTAGTTGAGACTGTGTGGATGCTCAAGGTTTGTCTGAGTATAAGTCTTTACTGTACACAGACGTATTGGAACCCTTAAATAGCTAAACGCGGCGGAAATAACATGTTCTGTCCTATTTTAATGTGCATACCGACGGTGAAGACTTTGTTGAGACTGTGTGGATGCTCAAGGCTAGTCTGAGTCTTTACTGTACACAGATGCATTGGAACCCTAAAATAGCTAAACGCGGCGGAAATAACATGTTCTGTGCTATTCTAACGTGCATACCGACGGTGAAGACTTTGTTGAGACTGTGTGGATGCTCAAGGCTCGTCTGAGTCTAAGTCTTTACTGTACACAGACGTATTGGAACCCTAAAATAGCTAAACGCGGCGGAAATAACATGTTCTGTCCTATTCTAACGTGCAAACCGACGGTAAGACCCTGAATTGGTAGATGTCGCTCAAAAAATATTTATATTCGTCATCAAACATGCAAACGACAGCGAGGATTCTGGTGAGACTGTGTGGATGCTAAATGTTTACCTGAATATGCACCGTACACAGATGAATTAAGACCTGAAAATCGCTAGATTCGGCGAAAATAGTATTTGTATTGATACATGTAGTCTAACATGTAAACCGACAGTGAGGACTCTCATGCGACTGTGTGGATGCTAAAGGTTTACCTGAATATGCACCGTACACAGATGCATTAAGACCCGAAACTCGCTAGATTCGCCGAGAATAATATTTTTTGTTTATACATGTACTCTTACATGCAAACCGACAGTGAGAACCCTGGTGAGACTTTGTAGATGCTAAAGGTTTATCTCAATATGCACCGTCTATATACACTGATGCATTAAGACCCGAAAATCGCTAGATTCGCCGAGAATAGTATTTTTTATTTATACATGTAGTCTTACATGCAAACCGACAGTGAGGACCCTGGTGAGACTGTGTGGATACTAAATGTTTACCTGACTATGCACCGTACACAGATGCATTAAGACCCGAACATCGCTAGATTCGGCGAAAATAGCATTTGTATTTATACATATACTCTTACATGCAAACCGACAGTGAGGACTCTGGTGAGACTGTATGGATGCTCTAGGTACATCCCTTTTCTCACTTGCATACGCATGTTGACGCATCCACAGTAAACCACTTTAGGCGCAATGTTTTCAACTCTGTTTGCTAATTTTACTTTCATTTGTATTGATTCGCCATAGTATCGCCAATATGCTTTCAACATCGTCTGCTGTAGATAAGTTATATGTTGAACCCCTATATCATATAGCTTATATTATTTAGCTATTATTGAACGAGTTAAATGAAACAAGAGTTTCTTAATTGCATTTTCTTCTCAGATATATATATAAAACCAGTAATGCGATATTGGGTTTTATTGCATCTGCAAACAGTGACTAGACAAGTAATCATAACGGAAAGGACGAATTGTGATTACACGTAAACATTTAAATGTTTCGTGTTGCATGAACATACTAAATAAATGATAATACCAACATTATATGTTCTATGTGATGAGCAACATTTAGGTAATACATGTATAACTTATATAATGGATGAACTTTCTTTTGTTCTTTTAATACTTTTGCAAATCATCAAACTAAAATACAATATAATCATATGAAATATATGATATTTGCTTCACCGTATGATGTAATTATTGGAACACTCATATTTACAATATATGAATTACTATAACAAACTAATGTATAATACATTTGTATAAAACGTGAGTTGCATACTTCTAAATGTTGTCAAAGTAAACGTATGAAATGGCTTACATATTGATCAACAACATATAGCGATCTTAAACGTTACAATTGATATGTTTCTACATGATAAGGCTTTTAAAATTTTGAACAAACGAGAGTATAATTAGATTGAGAGATAAATATAATAGTTTCAAATAGGTAAATAATATGTTAGAGAATGTAGTAGGTGAAGGCATATTGGGGAGGACAGAATAAATATTAACGACACTGGTAACGTAAACACTGTAATTGCTGCCCCATTATTTCCCTAGCATATTCTTCTTTGTTATGCTAATAAGAGGATGCATTTTGGGAAAGACAGAATAAATATTGACGCCACTGGTAACGTAAACACTGTAATTGCTGCCTCACTGTTTTCCCTCGCATATTCTTCTATGTTATTATAATTAGGGGATGCATTTATATTGATTTATGGATATGAGTTTAACGTCGTTTTAAATGGGTTGTCAGTAATATCATGGCGGCCAGTTCAGAACAGAATGTTTTCCCGGAATTCCCGCATCAGTGCACCACTCAACATACTTCCAGGGTAAAGGGTTGCATTTAGATATCGTTTCGCTAAATGCGGAAAGCATTCATTACGCAAAACGTATTAACCGTTCTAATCAGCAGATCAATTTGCCATATATGCTGCAGACGACTTTTATAAAAAAAAATGTGTAAAAAGGAGAAATTGATCATAACGAGCATGCCACGTTTTTTACCATGCTGTTTTCAGAGGGGTCTGCTGCATATCTGTTATATGTGGGAAAATGTGAATATACGGAGAGACAGTTTGTATTCCAAAGTGTCTGCTGCATACCTGTTATATGTGGTAAAAGGTGGATATACGGAGAGACAGTTTGTATTCCAAAGTGTCTGCTGCATACATGTTATATGTGGTAAAAGGTGGATATACGGAGAGACAGTTTGTATTCCAAAGTGTCTGCTGCATACCTCTTATATGTTGGAAAAGGTGAATATACGGAGAGACAGTTTGTATTCCAAAGTGTCTGCTGCATACCTGTTATATGTGAGAAAATGTGGATATACGGAGAGACAGATTATATTCCAAAGTGTCTGCTGCGTATCTGTTATATGTGGGAAAAAGTGAATATACGGAGAAACAGTTTGTATTCCAAAGTGTATGCTGCATACCTGTTATATGTGAGAAAAGGTGGATATACGGAGAGACAGTTTATATTCCAAAGTGTCTGATGCGTATCTGTTATATGTGGGAAAAAGTGAATATACGGAGAGACAGTTTGTATTCCAAAGTGTATGCTGCATACCTGTTATATGTGAGAAAAGGTGAATATACGGAGAGACATTTTGTATTCCAAAGTGTCTGCTGCATATCTGTTATATGTTGGAAAAGGTGAATATACGGAGAGATAGTTTGTATTCCAAAGGTGTCTGCTGCATACCTGTTATATGTGAGAAAAGGAGGATATACAGAGAGACAGTTTGTATTCCAAAGTGTATGCTGCATATCTGTTATATGTTGGAAAAGGTGAATATACGGAGAGACAGTTTGTATTACAAAGTGTCTGCTGCATACCTGTTATATGTTGGAAAAGGTGAATATACGGAGAGCCAGTTTGTATTCCAAAAGTGTCTGCTGCATACCTGTTATATGTGAGAAAAGGAGGATATACGGAGAGACAGTTTGTATTCCAAAGTGTATGCTGCATATCTGTTATATGTTGGAAAAGGTGAATATACGGAGAGACTGTTTGTATTCCAAAGTGTCTGCTGCATACCTGTTATATGTGAGAAAAGGTGGATATACGGAGAGACAGTTTGTATTCCAAAGTGTCTGCTGCATATCTGTTATATGTTGGAAAAGGTGAATATACGGAGAGACAGTTTGTATTCCAAAGTGTCTGCTGCATACCTGTTATATGTGAGAAAAGGTGGATATACGGAGAGACAGTTTATATTCCAAAGTGTCTGCTGCGTATCTGTTAAATATGGGGAAAAGTGAATATACGGAGAGACAGTTTGTATTCCAAAGTGTCTGCTGCATACCTGTTATATGTGAGAAAAGGTGGATATACGGAGAGACAGTTTGTATTCCAAAGTGTATGCTGCATACCTGTTATATGTGAGAAAAGGTGGATATACGGAGAGACAGTTTGTATTCCAAAGTGTCTGCTGCATATCTGTTATATGTGGTAAAAGGTGAATATACAGAGAGACAGTTTGTATTCCAAAGTGTCTGCTGCATATCTGTTATATGTTTGAAAAGGTGAATATACGGAGAGACAGTTTGTATTCCAATGTGTCCGCTGCATATCTGTTATATGTGAGAAAAGGTGGATATACGAAGAGACAGTTTGTATTCCAAAGTGTCTGCTGCATATATGTTATATGTGAGAAAAGGTGGATATACGGAGAGACAGTTTATATTCCAAAGTGTCTGCTGCATATATGTTATATGTGGTAAAAGGTAAATATACGGAGAGACATTTTGTATTCTCAAAAGTGTCTGCTGCATATATGTTATATGTGGTAAAATGTGAATATACGGAGAGACAGTTTGTATTCCAAAGTGTCTGCTGTATATATGTTATATGTGGTAAAAGGTGAATATACGGAGAGACAATTTATATTCCAAAGTGTCTGCTGCGTATCTGTTATATGTGGGAAAAAATGAATATACGGAGAGACAGTTTGTATTCCAAAGTGTATGCTGCATACCTGTTATATGTGAGAAAATGTGGATATACGGAGAGACAGTTTATATTCCAAAGTGTCTGCTGCGTATCTGTTATATGTGGGAAAAAGTGAAAATACGGAGAGACAGTTTGTATTCCAAAGTGTATGCTGCCTACCTGTTATATGTGAGAAAAGGTGGATATACGGAGAGACAAATTTTGTATTCCAAAGTGTCTGCTGCATATCTGTTATATGTTGGAAAAGGTGGATATACGGAGAGACAGTTTGTATTCCAAAGTGTATGCTGCATACCTGTTATATGTGAGAAAATGTGGATATACGGAGAGACAGTTTATATTCCAAAGTGTCTGCTGCATATCTGTTATATGTTGGAAAAGGTGGATATACGGAGAGACAGTTTATATTCCAAAGTGTCTGCTGCATATATGTTATATGTGGTAAGAGGTAAATATACGGAGAGACATTTTGTATTCTCAAAAGTGTCTGCTGCATATATGTTATATGTGGTAAAATGTGAATATACGGAGAGACAGTTTGTATTCCAAAGTGTCTGCTGCATATATGTTATATGTGGTAAAATGTGAATATACGGAGAGACAGTTTGTATTCCAAAGTGTCTGCTGCATATATGTTATATGTGGTAAAAAGGTGAATATACGGAGAGACAATTTGTATTCCAAAGTGTCTGCTGCATATCTGTTATATGTGGTAAAAGGTGAATATACGGAGAGACAGTTTGTATTCTCAAAAGTATCTGCTGCTAAAGACGTCACAGAAATAATTGATTTTTAAATTGGGTTTGTGTCTGACTTAAATGTTGCGATACAAGTGTTTATTTATCCGGGAAAAAACAGCCTCTTCGATATATATAAAACGTCAATATTTGTGAGAGGTCGTAATATCCTCTATTTATTCATCCGGGAATACACAGCCTCTCTGATATATATATATATAAAACGTCAATATGTGCGAGAGGTCGTAATATCCTCTATTTATTCATTCGGGAATAAACAGCCTCTCTGATATATATATAAAACGTCAATATGTGCGAGAGGTCGACGGTTTGACCCCCAAACGGGCCATACAAATACGTTAAAAATGGTAGTCATGACTTTGCATCAATGGCGCTAAGGACTGTTGGGGAATCACAACGACTGACTCGCTGGTTTCTGAATAAAGACACCAGTACAGATGGTACACTACAAAGAAAACGGCGATATTTAACTGCAGTTTTAAAGAGGCGTAAAATACCATACAAGCAAAAGCAAATGGAGGATTATTTTCTTTGTTTGAATGATATTTTGTGCAGTTTTCAACAATGTTTCAGTTTGATCACGAGGTGTTTTATTTGCAATTTACTAGTATTTTTAGTATTATTTATTTTGACATCGCTGCCTAAGTAACAATGCTTTTCATAACACCATCATATCTTAGGAAGGAATGTATTCATAATGTATTTGGTATGACCAGGCTGAGGATCAACCCATTGTCGCTCTGGTGCACGCCCCCAACCATAACGCCATAAACCCGGACATTCAAATTCTTAAAAAAAAAAACATTAACCGATTGTGATACTTTAGGGTCTTTCGCTTCGAAAATATTTGAGATTAAAATGGTGAATATAATTTTAGCCTTTCCATGGGAAAAGGTTCACTTTGACGTTTCTGAACAGAGTTCATATCAGACTTTTCTTTTCTAAGTCGTATCAGAATATTCACAAGTTGACAGAAGCTTTGAACAGTGTATACCTTTATCAAAGTGTCTAAATGCACAGTTTGATCCGGATCTACAATGTTCACAAAACCCAAAAGTGTATCTTTTCCCATGAACGGCCTCATATTGATAGATAATTAAAACGATTGTGGAGAAAAAGGCAAAACTGCCCAGTTTCAGCAGTTTCTAAAACTTTCCCATCAATATTCCATAAATGTGTCGTTGTGAAGAGGCATCACTTGTGTATACTCAGATTGTTCTTACTGACCACGTGCTTGGCGAGCACTAGTCAAAAGCTGTAATTTGATTGGATGATTCGGCTAGCACTAGCCCGAGTGCTCTGTTAGTAAGACTATCCAAACACGACCCAGAAACCAGTAATTTACAAATCAATATATATTTTCTAGAGAAGGCGTCATATGAATTTACTTCTATGACAATAACAGTCTTTTTGACGCTTTATATTCATGGAGGCGTTACTGTTCTGGGCAATTCACCATTATATCCGTAGTCGGTTATGTCAATGGTAAGTGCCTAATTCATTATATACCATTATACCTGTAGTTGGTTATGTCAAAGGTAAGTGCCTTTTTCAGTATATACCATTATACCTGTAATTGGTTATGTCAAAGGTAAGTGCCTATTTCAGTATATACCATTATACCTGTAGTTGGTTATGTCAAAGGTAAGTGCCTATTTCATTATATACCATTATACCTGTAGTTGGTTATGTCAAAGGTAAGTGACTATTTCATTATATACCATTATACCTGTAGTCGATTATGTTAAAGGTAAGTGCCTAATTAATTATATACCATTATACCCGTAGTTGGTTATGTCAAAGGTAAGTGCCTAATTCATTATATACCATTATACCTGTAGTCGGTTATATCAAAGGTAAGTGCCTAATTCATTATATACCATTATACATGTAATCGGTTATGTCATAGGTAAGTGCCTATTTCATTATATACTATTATACCTGTAGTTGGTTATGTCAAAAGTAAGTGCCTATTTCATTATATACCATGATACCTGTAGTTGGTTATGTCAAAGGTAAGTGCCTATTTCAGTATATACACTTATACCTGTAGTTGGTTATGTCAAAGGAAAGTGCCTATTTCATTATGTACCATTATACCCGTAGTCGGTTATGTCAAAAGTAAGTGCCTAATTCATTATATACCATTATACCCGTAGTTGGTTATGTCAAAGGTAAGTGCCTAATTCATTATATACCATTACACCCGTAGTCGGTTATGTCAAAGGTAAGTGCCCAATTAATTATATACCTTTATACCCGTAGTCGGTTATGTCAAAGGTGAGTGCCTCGTTCAATATATACCATTATACCTGTAGTCGGTTATGTCAAAGGTAAGTGCCTATTTCATTATACACCATTATACCCGTAGTCGGTTATGTCAAAGGTTAGTGCCTAATTCATTATATACCATTATACCCGTAGTCGGTTATGTCAAAGGTAAGTGCCTATTTCATTATATACCATTATACTTGTAGTCGGTTATGTCAAAGGTAAGTGCCTAATTCATTATATACCATTATACCCGTAGTCGGTTATGTCAAATGTAAGTGCCTATTTCATCATATACCATTATACCCGTAGTCGGTTATGTCAAAGGTCAGTGCCTATTTCATTATATACCATTATAACCGTAGTAGGTTATGTCACAGTCAGTGCCTAATTCATTATATAAATGGTTGATTCGGGTCTAACGACGTGTTCAACAGTTGTGCAGTCATATCCCGGCGGCCAGTTCACCTGTCAATGTGTATCCATGCTTTCTCACGCCAATTCTCCTTACAACAGTCTTTGTAAACAACTGACTGCTTTTCCACATACACTGTTAGCCAATTGGTGGAAGTCGAATAACTGTTGTTGCATCGAAATTGAGGTTTGAACTCACAACCCATAGATTGACAGCCCGTGTTGTTACATACTAAACTACCGGGGCTCGGCTCTTTATACGTATGAGACTATATGAACGTTTGACAAGTGTAGATACATACATGTCTTCGGAACCAATGCCATCGGATTGAAATGCATACTGTTTGTAAATTTTCTTCTGGCAGATCAAGATCAAACACCAAACAAGGAATAGATATATCCGGATCTACGCTGTTCGCAAATGCACTGTAGTTGATTGACATAGAGCACAGCTGTAACTTCTTTAAATATCGATAATGTATGAGTCTGTGTTTGGTGTGCGTGTGGACGTGCGTACGAGGACGTTAGATGTTATATACAATAATTGTTTAATGTTTGTATGACGTTTAATGGTATTCAAGTTATACATCAGAGCGATTCTGAACAAATGAACGATTACGGGCAGCGTAAAGATAGCTGTTGAGAAAGGTATGTATACATGTCTTGGATGAAAAACTATTGAAAATTTCACTCAAGTTTTGTTAGGGTTTTGCACAGTTTTCGACAGTATTTCATTTATATCAGAGAGATTATATACTCATGAACTGTAGTTCTAATCATTTACCCTGGAAACACCGTATTTTGACTGAAATACAATTAAATAGGCATGAAACATTATCAAACGAAAACAATATTAAAACAGTTTTTGCTGTTGATAATTGAGACACCGAAGTCAGGAAACTTAGCCTTTTATCCGGAAGCGACTTAATTATTGTTCTTTCATTTTTCAGTCAGTGGCCACACGGACCATATTTCATTTCAATGTCCAAATACGGCTGTCCGGAAACGATCGCCAATGGACGGCAATCCAGGAGCCTCAGTATTGCAACGAATCTTTATCTACTAGAACGAGATTGATATCTTCAACATCAATAAATACGCGAATATGACTCTCCATTTGAACATCGACGGAGATAAGGGGAAGCCAAGAAGCGTCGAAGTAACAAGAGGTACCTATCTGCAAGGACCGTTTTGGAGGAATGGGTTTGTTTCGTCAATTTGCTCCAAGTCTTCACAACATCCATTGATCGCACAAGAATGGCCGTTGGGCTTGAACGTTTTGTACCGCACTGGGGATCAATGTCCAAATGGTTAGTAAGTACAAGGGTGATAACCGGATTGTAGCCGTATCTATGTATTTATTTTGTTATGATTATGTAATACAATTGTCAACAAATACACTTCTAGGCTACTTATACTTAATCTAAAGTCGAAACAAACCATATTTGAAAATAACGTTATGGTATTTCTATTAATTTAATTTAAACATTATTTATTTTACATCGATTGTGAAGCAAGCTTTCAGCTTATATTAATCACGCTCGATGTCTGCTTCCTGGAGACTTAACCAGTACTCGCGCCGTTTGTGTGGAAAAATTCCCAAGTCAGGACCCGCTCATCACGGGACTGGAACCAGGGACCTTTGATTATATTCGTTACTAAGGCAACCCATTGTCTTTTTAGCGGGGCAGGTGTCATATTACGCTTTAAAGTAAATGACTTTAGTGAAATCGAACAGTTTTTAGATAAGAGAATTTTGACGAAGACACGTATGATTATCATATACTATACATTGACGAGAAAAACACATACATTTTCATAAGTCTAGAACATTACACTTACACTTTACATATACTACACATGGCAAAGATGTCAAAACCATCAATTTAACATACACAACAAAACATCCAAACAAAACATATATCGTGCATGGAATGACAGAAAAGAGGACAAATATGTGGTTTCGGTAAGGATTACCTCCCTTCTTAGCTCTTAAACGGGATTGTGCACAATGATTTTGGTTGGGGCTGAAGGACAACGCGTTACTGTAGGTTATGAATATTCAATGTTTTGTACTGTATGCGCTTTAGTCATTTCCTACACACATTGATTTCCGGTTATTTCCCCTGATATATTTCAAAGTAATGAAAGTACGCGCCTACATTAATCGGTTGTCTTTAAGCAAACAATATATGCTGTTCCGTGTCGTATGTTGCATTGAAATGTTATCAAGTTATTTACATTTTCCAGCTGTCATTAAAGTTCTTAATTCATTTACGCGTTGTTAGCTTTGTAAATAATCTAGAATAAACCATTCCCAACCAGCAAAGACATTTAGAGGCAGCTGCAACAAACGATTTGTGAAAACATGGTGTCAAAAGAAGGAATTGCTGTGAAGGGCAATATATAATGTTACCAGTTGATGTAAGACATTATTAACGTCCTAATAGGTCCCATTTATCCTTAAGAAAAGCACTTACAACGACCTAAGTCGTCATCTTTAACAAATGGACGGAATATATTCCCACCTACATTCCCGTTGTCCTTAAGCGAAACATTAAAAACAATCAAAGTTGTCATCTTATTTTAAAGAAACTGAATATATGCCCAATTAAAGATACCTATAGTCCTTAATTAAAGCACTAAGAACGACATATTTGGTCATCTTAGTTGAAATAACTGAATATATACCCACCTACAGTAACCCGTTGTCCTTAAGTAAAACATTATTAACGATGTAAGTGGTCAACTCAGTTGAAAAACCTGAATATATACCGACCTAGAGATACCCGTTGTCCTAAAGTAAAGCATTAAGAACGGACTAATTGGTCATCTTAATTGAAATAACTGAATACATACCCTCCTATATTAACCCGTGATTCTTAATTAAAACAGTAATAGATTGAGGCTGAAGGACAACGCGTTACTGTAGGTTACCCGTTGTCCTTTAGTAAAACATTCATAAGCATCTTAGTTGAAATAACTGAATATCTACCAACCAACAGATATCCGTTGTCCTTAAAGACTCGCTAAACACGACTTAAGTGGTCATATTCGTTGAATGAACTGCATATTGACCCACCTACACTAAGCCGTTGTCCTTAAGCAAAACATTAAAAGATTGAGGCTGAAGGACAACGCGTTACTGTAGGTTACCCGTTGTCCTTTAATAAAACATTAATATTGATCTAAGTGATCATCTTAGTTGAAATAGCTGAATATCTACCCTCCTACAGACACCCTTTGTCCTTAAGTAAAAACAGAACAATTTGTCTCCAACAAATGTCAGTAAAATTCGAAATAGGTCAATATTGGTCAAGAACAAGGTCATTATGTCAAATTCTTTAAAACCCTTGTTTGCCAAGAACTAGGTCAATACTCAGGTGAGCACTTCAGGCCCAAAATGTATATGCTTCTCCTTTCTGACATTTAAATAGGTTCAGTAATGGGTAGCTAGAAAAGACAGAGATATTAAAGTTATTCATTGCTTATATTCTAATACATGTACTTGTGACTTTATCACAGACGCTTATGCAGCAGACGACTGTAGAAAACATTTTGGCAAAGGAGAAATTGCTCATATTGAGCAATTGTCCCTTTTTGTCACAATGTTTTCAATTGTATTAAAGATAATTAATTTCTAGATATTTTCACAGATATGTTGTATGTGGGAAAGGATTAACATTACAGACCAATTTCTGTTTAGAGACACTATGAAAAGAGACAGCCTGTAACCCTTTGACTGATATGGTATTTGTTACAACCTTTTTATCTTTGAAAACATTTCAAAGAAAGCAATAATTAAGACTCATGTGGAAAATATTGTTTGTATTAAGAAATTATATTCTATTGCCAATATCCACAGTTTTATTAATATTTTCCCACATGTTTCGCTCAAAGCGAGCAATTTCTGCTTTTCCCACAATGTTTTCAACTGTTTTCAATAATTATACCTTCGATCATTAAAAGAGATATTCCAGGTTTTTGCTTAGATATTTTGAAAGTTGTCTGCTGCAGATTTGTTGTATGTGAGAAAGGGTTAATGATGGACTAATTGGGTTACAAATGAACAAGCCCAAGCAAATAAGTACATTCCTTAGATTCTTCTGGCCAGTGACTCTGTCAACATAATGAACAAAAATTCATCTAAAATCAACAAAATGTTACATTTCACAATCAATAAACATTCATCATCACATAGTCAATAGATATAAACCCTTTCTCACCTCCAGATACATTTTGATGTATCTTTTGACAAAGTTGTGGCAAAAGGATAAATTGCCCAGAATGGCACACTGTTTTCAACTTTATTCAATTATAATATACAGTCAAACCTCTGCTAAAAAACACCTTTGTTTAGCAATTCCCTTTCTATAGCAAACACTTTTAATTTCAAAATTACTCATATTCTGCATAAATGACCCTGCAATTAAAGACCACCTTTGAACAAAGTCCAGATTGTTCTCATCCCATTGGTGGTCTATTAAAACAGGTTGGACTATCTTTCCTTTATAGAGATTTCCTAATATATTTTTTAATGTTTTCAAAGTCGTCTGCTGTTGGGGTTTTTTAACGTCAGAAAGGGATAAAACTCAACCAGTGACCATTAACCCTTTCCCACATACAGCAAACCTGCAGCAGACGACTTTGAAGACGTCTTGCCAAAAATGTGAAAAATCTCAATAAATGAGGGCTTGATAATATTACAGAGTTGAAAACATTGTGGCAGAAGGAGAAATTGCTCATCATGAGCAATTTCTACTTTTGTCACAATGTTTTCAAAAGTCGTCTGCTGCAGAAGCGTAAACAATCTTCTGTATTTGGAATAGGGTTAAAGTACTAAGTAGTTTAATTTAATAAAACATTATGTTTGACCTTTTCCCACATACAGACAATTTTTTACACCACTGCAGCAGACGACTTTATATATGAGCCCATCCATGCACAAAGGGACAAGTTGGCATTTCTGTATAGTGTAAGCTCAGAAACAGTTGCTCTTCTGCCTCGTCTATCAGATTCGGCACATTTTGACAGAAGCTTCTTACAGGCTTATGTAAGTTACATACAAACAGTGTAGGTATTGTTGATGATCAGGCTGTATGCATGGTACGACTGATCTGAATCTACACTGTCAACACAATCACAGTAATCATCGAAACATATATCTATAAATTTGATTTTTTATTAAAAAGTCATTTATTAAAAGAGGCAAACAAAGGAAACAATTTTTAGCAAGGTGCGAAATAAAATTTGTTTAACCCAGGGCAGGATTTCATTGTCGCTTGTTTTTCGAATGTATGAGTACAAAGTATGTTACATCTCCAAAATGAAAGGATAAGTATATTATTAGTTGAAAAAGTTTTACAAATAGAAATTGCCTTTTTTAAGGAACTGAACCTTTTACGATATGGATAACAATCCTCTGTTGCAAAGCTGTGAAATGCCTGGGTTGTGTAGTTTTAGAGCGTCCACCTTGGATGAGGGAGGTCGCATGTTTGATACTCCAGCTAGGTCTTACCGGTTAGCATTACGACAGACTCGCCGATGTTGGGTAAAATGGACCAGTTGTACTGGAATCTTATCCAGGCAATGCCATGATATATCTCATGAATGTGGGAAGCTACTCATAACACCGTACAAACAAAACAAAATCATCAGTGTCAAAGAAACTATTGACACGTCACTGACATGTTTGATTATTAATTACCCATTATCTGGTTCTGTTAAAATCACACTTTACATTTATATCCTTTCTCTAATACAGACAACAATTGCTGCCTTTACAGAAGACGACTTTTGAAGCAATTGTAGCAAAAGGAGAAATTGATCTTAATGAAAAAAACATTCCTCCTATTTTTTTCACAATGTTTTCAACTGTATGAACTGTATGAAGTAAAAACTTATGAACCCTTTCCCACATGTAAGTAAACAATTATAAACCCTTTCCCAGTAAACACTTATGCACCCTTTCCCACATGTAAGTAAAAACTTATAAACCCTTTCCCACATGTAAGTAAAAACTGATGAACCCTTTCCCACATGTAAGTGCTTCTAAGTGTTTCCAGGAAAAATAGACTCGGGTTTATCGGTGCTTTACACCGGGCACGTAAAAGAAACAAGGGGTCTTTTCGGAAAAAGCTAGAATATCAAACCTGGACGCCCTTGTATCTAACTTTGTCTGTTCGACAAATAGTTTATTCGGCACAGGGAGGGTGAATAAACACAACCAAATACATAGGTGAGGTACTATTTCCGCATATGGTGTTATGTTACAGCACTGACAATAAATTAACCGTCCGAGTTTCTACATACTTAAGAAAACAGACACATTAGGTTAGATAACCGGTTCAGCGACTTCAAACTTAAGGTAACATACACGATTTACCCCTAAATACATTGTATTAGAACATATAGGTGGGGTACTGTTTCCACATAGAGTGGTATGTAACAGCGCCGACTATAAACTGTATGTCCGTAGTTAATCTGTTTCATATAACCGTTCGAGTTTATACATACTTGAGAAAACAGACACACGTTGTTAGATAACAGTGTTCATCGGTATCTCGTTGTTCAACTAATTTACTATTTCTCTGATATAATCGCTTTTTGACGCATCGGCAGAAAAACATCTTATAAACATTAAAAACATTAAAGGCAAGAAGAAATTGCAAATGTTTATGTTATTTCTTCTTCTGCCACAATGTTTTCAACTTTATATAAAACTTTCATTTAAAGATATTTTCCATATTTTTTCTATATTTTATTCGAAGTCGTCTGCTGTAATTGTGTTGTATGTGGCGTAGAATTTAACCAATATTGTGGCTATTCAAACGCAATTTGTCAGTGGGGCGATTATAGTTAGTACCCTCTATTTCGGTATAACAGATTCTATGCGCATGCGTACCGGAAGGCGAAAGCACGATGTTGATAACGCGACAGTACAATAATGACAGCACGACAGTACGATAATAATAACGCGACAGTACGATGATGATAACGCGACAGTACGATACTACGATAAAAAAACGCGATATCACGATATTACGATAATGAAAACGCGACAGTACGATGATGATAACGCGACAGTACGATACTACGATAACGAAAACGCGATATCAGGATATTACGATAATGATAACACGACAGTACGATGATGATGACGCGACAGTACGATGATGATAACGCGATAGTACGATACTACGATATCACGATAATGAAAACGCGACAGTACGATGGTGAAAACACGATAGTATATCGCATTATCAATATTGTACTGTCGTATTATCGCGTTTTCGTTATCGTACTGTCGCGTTATCATCATCGTACCGTCGCGTTTTACCGTCGTAATATTGACTATCACGTTTCAGATCAACACATATTTACAGGCGATTGCCCTAACGGAATTCCGTAGTAATGTGTTATGAGTACGAGTGCTATCCATCTAACTTGAACCATACTTGACCATTGAGTCTTTACGACGATAGACAAACGTCCCTTTTACTAATGACAATCATATTTCACAAGTGTATATATCTCTGAAGGCAGCCAGTTCCAGGGGAAAAATGTTGTGTGGCGGGCTCGTACCATGTGTGCCAGAACACTCATGGTTAGGTATATTGTGTGCTATGAATTAACTTAAAACACTTTTGACAACAACGTGAGATACACGGTCATGGTCTCGGCGATTTACGGATGAAGTCGTTACAGATCGCAATTATGCTTCGGCATGTCGGTTATTTCTGGTAATACCTGGTAAGGATACGAATTCGCCTAGCCTTTATTCTGTAAAAAATAACCGATATTGTACGGAAACTGCCGAGCTCATTCGGGGTTGTTCACTCTTCAGATGGATGTTTTTTTGTTTTGGTTTTGTAAAACATGAACCGTATGAATGAGGATCGTCTTAACTTTGCGATAAGCGAGCGCTACTCATGAGGTGTTAAATGTAGAGGTGTATATACTATTTTACTTCTGAAAAATTAAACAGCCAGTTGTGTAGAATCTGGTGAACACGATGTGGATGCGCCGGCTGGCATGATTCTATTCATATAATGTAAACGGTTTAACGAAATCGGCTCAAGCAGTCAAAGGGTTAAAAGGTAAAAGAGGCGTAATACTTATCTGTGATTAATGATTTTAATTTTGTCTTAATGGTTATTTCCGACGTATTAGGTTTATGTTAGTTATGACCTATTGTGAACAATAATATAAAACATAAAAATAAAATATGGATATACCTCGAGAAAGTGTATGTATTTGCGTATTTATATGTATTAGTTTGTCTCTAATTGATATTTGTACCTCAAGCCCTTTACAAAGCTCGAGAGAATAACACGGCATTGCTGAGGTCGTTTCAGCTGACACTGGATTGATCACACTGTTAAAAATGTTGAATTATATTAATTAGATAAATATAAGTTCTAGACAGTTCACCAAATCTCATATGTCCTATGAGCATCCCGCAGTGTCCCTTCACGTAAAATGTGACGACCAAACATGACGTATGAAGGGCATCAGAACGACACAATAACGTGTCGCCTTCCAATAAGATTTTGAAGAAGTATTACAAATATGTTCGTGGATGTTATTGAGATCAGAACGACACAATTACGTATTGCCTTCCAATAAGATTTTGAAGAAGCATTACGAATATGCTCGTGGATGTTATTGAGATCAGAACGACACAATAACTCGTCGCCTTTCAATAAAATGCTAAAGAAGTATTACGAGTATGCTATGTCATTGGGAAAACACGTGGTAATTGTTACATGGCGAAATGCATGAGGAATCGTTTAATTCTTTTCAAAAGGACACCATCTTAACAGTTATCATCGTGCAATGACCTGCATGTCCTTATGTTCTTAAAAATACACGAACTGGCTATTGCTCAATAGAACGTGGCAACACGTGACACTACAATGTTATAAGCGCGAATGCAACAAAACGAACACTTATTTGTGTCGTTCTGGCGCCACTTAATTGTCATATTGGCATGACAATTCAAGCATTTGGTGAGTTGTCAGGGGTCAAATACGACACTAGAGTTTAGAGAGTCAACACGTTAGAACGACAGTATTACCGTATGTGTCGTGTAATCGCGTAGTTGTGTCGAACAGACGTGTTGAAATCCTTGAAATACACGACATTGCTGTAATCAGCATCAAGATCTAGCAAAACCGGTAGTTTGGTATCCTGCTTAATATTACACCATCCTATATACAACGGCACCATCAAACTCATTAATGGTATCTATTGGATAGAGTATGAGCCAATCAGATAAGCGTTTGCATGTGTGAATTCATGGACAAATAATAAATGCCTGAAATAGTTAAATATGCACTGATATGCCTCATGTTTGAAAACACACAAGGAAAGGAAACAAAACAAGACTGAAAACAATAAAACTTTGAGTGGAAAGGAGCCATGTTTGGTCATACATGAACGATATACCCATTATCATTTTGTCCAAAAAATAACAGTAAGTATAGATGACCGTTTGTCAAACTTCGTCTTTATGAAGGATACGGTATAAAGGGGAAGTGTTGTTTTGCGGTAAATTAATTCAACATGATTACTGTTATTAACCCTTTCCCACTTATGGACGCTTTCTGACTGGGTTTTCATGCCCCGCTGAGTCACACAGCTTGAATATATGAGGTTGCGACTGCGAAAAGGTACAAGTCGGCATGTCTGATCAATGAATGTTCAGATTAGCATGTAAATCCGATCCGTTTTATCACCATATACACTGAGCCCGGTAGCGGTAGCGACGCGGAGTGTCAATCCAGGTGGTGTCAATTCAAACCCGAGCTCGGCCAACATTCTTTCCGACGATTGACAAGAGTCATGGTGACAAGCGTCATTTGTCTTCCACCAATGGGCGAACATTCTATGTGGAAAATGCCAGTTGCTTGGAAAGAATCTTGTGTGGCCGCCGTGATATAACTGAACAATTGTTAAACACGGCGTTAAATCGCAATCTTTAAAATTAGCACAACTACCAAATGAATGTAGTAAAAGGGTGTGACAATGTATTCAACACATCGGTGAAGTAGTGGTAGAGCGTCCGTCTTGGGTAATGAATGTAGTGAAGGGTGTGACAATGTAGTCAACGCATCGGTGAAGTAGTGGTAGAGCGTCCGTCTCAGGTAATTAATATAGTGAAGGGTGTGACAATGTATTTAGCTCATCGGTGAAGTAGTGGTAGAGCTTCCGTTTCGGGTAATGAATATAATGATGGGTGTGACAATGTATTCAACGCATCGGTGAAGTAGTGGTAGTTCCGTCTCGGTTAATGAATATAGTGAATGGTGTAACAGTGTATTCAACGCATCGGTGAAGTAGTGGTAGAGCGTCAGTCTCGGGTAAAGAATATAATGAAGGGTGTAACAATGTATTTAACACATCGGTGAAGTAGTGGTAGAGCGTCCGTCTCGGGTAAAGAATGTAGTGAAGGGTGTGACAATGTATTCAACACATCGGTGAAGTAGTGGTAGAGCGTCCGTCTCGGGTAATGAATGTAGTGAAGGGTGTGGAAATGTATTCAACACATCGGTGAAGTAGTGGTAGAGCGTCCGTCTCGGGTAATGAATGTAGTGAAGGGTGTGACAATGTATTTAACACATCGGTGAAGTAGTGGTAGAGCGTCCGTCTCGGGTAATGAATATAGTTAAGGGTGTGACAATATATTCAACGCATCGGTGAAGTAGTGGTAGAGCGTCCGTCTCGGTTAATGAATGTAGTGAAGGTTGTAACAATGTATTCAACACATCGGTGAAGTAGTGGTAGAGCGTCCGTCTCGGGTAATGAATGTAGTGAAGTGTGTGACAATGCATTAAACACATCGGTGAAGGAGTGGTAGAGCGTCCGTCTCGGTTAAAGAATATAGTGAAGGGTGTGACAATGTATTCAACACATCGGTGAAGTAGTAGTAGAGCGTCCGTCTCGGGTAATGAATATAATGAAGGGTGTGACAATGTATTCAACACATCGGTGAAGTAGTGGTAGAGCGTCCGTCTCGGGTAATGAATGTAGTGAAGGGTGTGGAAATGTATTCAACACATCGGTGAAGTAGTGGTAGAGCGTCCGTCTCGCGTAATGAATGTAGTGAAGGGTGTGACAATGTATTCAACACATCGGTGAAGTAGTGGTAGAGCGTCCGTCTCGGGTAATGAATATAGTTAAGGGTGTGACAATATATTCAACGCATCGGTGAAGTAGTGGTAGAGCGTCCGTCTCGGTTAATGAATGTAGTGAAGGTTGTAACAATGTATTTAGCTCACCGGTGAAGTAGTGGTAGAGCGTCCGTCTCGGGTAATGAATGTAGTGAAGGGTGTGACAATGTATTTAACGCATCGGTGAAGTATTGGTAGAGCTTCCGTCTCGGTTGATGATTGTACTGAAGGGTGTGACAATGTATTAAGCGCATCGGTGCAATAGTGGTAAAGCTGGCAGCCACTCACCAAGCGCAGGCTTAACTGTGTGGAGTTTATTTTTAACTTTATCATTTCAATTCACTTTGTCAATAATCGTGAATTATAACATTGATTGAAGGTTTAAAATCAAAATAAGGTATTGTGAAAGAGCAGAATTTGTAGCCCAGTCAACAGTTTCATTGCCGTGAATGACCTACATGTGATGTTGCGCAAAACCGAGAAAGCTTATAAAGAAGGTTAACACTAAAAATATTCTTTATTTTCTCGTACTGAAGTGCCTGCATAGCAGACAATGAGTCAGTAAAAATAATGTATCACCAAAAACTTTCGGATTCAATATGGTCAAAAGCCAAATGAACTGCTTTTGTCACTCTTAGAACCATCCTTATATATATATTCAAAGTTAAAAAAATGTATTTTTAATTTCCATTTACTTGCATTTAAAAACAATAGGATCTGTGCAGGCCTGTTTATTGGTTGCAAGATCATAAATGAATGATGGAATATTTAGTGTCCAAGGTGGAGCATCTGAAATTTCCTACTTTTTTTCAATGTATAGACTCATAATAACTTCTGCAATAGTTCATTGTTTGTGTAAACATATAGGTCCCAAATTACCCAACATACATTATGTTTGTGGAATATTTGTTA
Source organism: Serripes groenlandicus (assembly GCA_031761405.1). Classification (NCBI taxonomy): domain Eukaryota; kingdom Metazoa; phylum Mollusca; class Bivalvia; order Cardiida; family Cardiidae; genus Serripes; species Serripes groenlandicus. The sequence continues at coordinate 13,919,933 of JASEVX010000014.1, read as the reverse complement.
TAAGTTATGTCATAGGTATGTGTCGGTGAGCAGCAATTCGTCTTATGAGTCTTATGAGTCATGAGGGATTCATTGTATGATGTATTATGCCACTTTTAACAATATATCAGTTATATCTCGGCGTTTTCTGGGAAAGTTACAAAGTTCTGCTGGTTCATTTATTCTGACACCAGGAAGTAAGTCGTTTTGCTAACCAAACAACTGTAAGCGCCAAGTAGGGAAAGCCATTTCTACCATTTTTAAAGTATGTTGTATTACGGGTCGTATGAGGGATAGTATACATTCTCCAATATACCATTGACAGGGTAATATATTATTATATGGTGCCTTGGTCCTTCACTACTTTTCTGCTTGTTGGAACCATACTCACTGAATGTGTATAAACATGCATATAGCTATCTGAGGTCAGAAATGGAAATGTATACGTTCATCTGGGACTAACAAATTCGTCAGAATACTGCTGTATGAAGGAAAGAAAAACTAATTTTGTAAATTTATGAATATATATTTCACATTCGACAGTGGATATCATTATTGAACCGTACTTATATATTCTTTTGAAATTCAAACGTCATTAAACAAATTCAAAATGTAACTCTTTGCTCGCTAACGTCAGATGTCGCCAACTATTGATAAACCATGTTGCCTTTGCATCCAGTTCGGACCACACGACATGTTAATGCTGATATGTTATCCACAAAGTTTGACACCCATATTGATTCTAATTAAGCATTTTTAAACCAGCTTTCAAGAGCGTAGTAGACGACATTAAAGCAAATGTAAAATATAAAATGTTTCTATTCGATATCATATGAATCCTTCCAACATATCAATCTTCAACAGACAACTATGAACTCATAACCACAGCTATGTAAACTATCTATGAATTAAAGCATACATGTACTTATTGAGATGAGTTGGAAACATTCTGACAGAAAAAGAACTGACCAATTATAAGTAATTTCATCGTTTCACACAATATATTCAAAATCTGCAGAAGCGTCAAAATACGTCACTTGTTGTAAAGGGTATTAGAGTATTGCATTAAATACTATTATCTCTTATCCACAACGTTCTTTACTGTTAGTTGCTGTACAATGTAAACTGATAATTTAATCTAAAACATTTAGACCCAAATCTACATGACCTTATCAGTGATATACATGTTAAACTACCTGTGTCAATACAGACACACTGTATGAAGGGTAATGTGTCCCTTAAGCTCATACGAATCTTAATAATAAACCCAAACTGCAATATACAGCAAAAGTATGTATAGTTATGTACTCACCGAGGCGAAACGTTTGATATTTCATGAAATGAAAATAATCAACCTCACAACTTTACCTTTCCATCCGCAGCAGTCGACTATTGAAGACATTTTAACGAAATTATGAATATGTGCGTATTCATTTTTTGAGAATATATTTCAAATTCTATTAAACATATACTTTTATTTAAACAGATTTTTCTAATCGTGATTACCCGTTTGTTTTTAAAATCGTCTGAAGCATACTTTGTGGTATATGAGGGAAGGGTGAATAGAGCATTGCACATGCGCATGACGATGTACTCTCAACTATAGCCATTTTGAATAATATTTCACAAACAGATTTGAAAATTCTTAATTCAGATAAAAATAGTGGTTATACAACGGAAACTGAATTGACTGAACGAAACAAAGTAAGAGTTCATGTTTTATATTCCTAAATGTGTATATCTTTCACCCTTCAGCTAAGGATAATTGGAAAGTTGATTGTAACGAAATACATTTCCATCTTGTTTCTGATATTCTTTTTCTTTGCGATATTTACTTCCTTGTTTAGATTATTTGTGTAGACACATATATTATGGACATTGTTTGCTTAGCTTTAGCGTCTATGTTGGGTTTAACGCCTTTTTTCAACTTTTGTGTAGTTATATCATTGCAGCTAGTTCACATATCCATAAGTTTACCGCCTTTCCCACACAGTACTACAGAAAACAGTATTTCCATGCAACCGACTGCTTTTCAACATAGATTCATAACCGTATGAGAAAGACGAATGATGTTTTTCGCATTGACATTTGTGAAACGTCAGACAGAATAATGGCCGAGCTGGGTTCGAACTCACAACCCCTTGATATACAGCTAGCGTCGTTACCTACTGAGATTGCGTTAAATAAAACCATGTAACTCCAATTAACAAATTACTATTGAAGCTCTGATCCTAATGTTTGCTTTTAACACTTGAAATGACAAATAAAGTTGATAAAAGATTAAGTTAGTCCTCAACAGTGTATGAATTCGAATGCTTAGTCTAATGAACTTCAGATACACAAGTATATATGAGATTTGTATCCGTCGCCAGAAAGCAATATCTGAAAAAATATAGCATCGAATTGATTTTTGGGAATACGCTTGATGGGTTGATAAAACGCATGTATTTGTGAGTTAGGGTGAATGAAACACGAGATATGCAATCGACCTACATATATTCAGGTTTAGTCCTCTTACCTATTTGTCTACTTTGACTTGATGTTAAATGTTAAACTATGAATGAAAACAGTATGCTCATGCGATCAGAGAAACTAGGTGACCAACCGGAACAAAGGGCGTGTAAAACAGTAAATTGTGCAGTTAGAATCATTGGTCCGTTTCGTTCCACTTCATAAGCGTTCCACTTCTCTTAAGCTATTTTGTGTTTAACTATATAACAGATATATCGAGATAACTCGATATGTTTTTAAATGTTAAAATCAATATTATATTCGTTTCAAAGATAATTTCTGATTAGGCAACAGTCTTAATACCATTCTCACATACAACAACCAGTTACAACTTACAGCTATATCTTCAAACGACATGTTCATCATTACCCCCTCCCCCTCCAACCAAAAAATACTGAACAGCGTCCTAGATAGCCATTAGAGTAGAACATATAAACTTTTAATTATCAAAAAACAACATTTTTACCAAAACGAAGACGTACACTGTCATATATTGATATGCTAAATATGATATAATGTTACGTTATGCTCTAAAACCGTTATTCCTTATATGCTCATACAAAACATCAGACGTATTTAAAAAATGTAGCACGTTTACATAAATGAAAGTATAGTTATTGAATATAGTTATTAACAAGTTCTCCCTATGCCATGATGTTTTCAAAAAATGTCTACTATAAATTCTAACATGCAGGTGGGAAATGGAAAGGGATAAAGGAACAATTAAAATGCTCGTTAATTATTGACAATGTAAAGAAGTATATAGTGTCCCAAAATTTGTCTGTTTGAAGGTAAACAAGTACGTAAACCAAATATGTGAATTATTATCTTGAAAATGCACAAGTCAAAAGGATTGTTAAACCTAATTTATATACAAATTAAGGACATTTACACATCTCGAAACAAACCCGCAATGTATCTCTTTGCTCGCTAGTGACGAATAAGGCCAACAGTGAGTTTGCATCCAGAGATCGGAGCCTGCAAAGGTTGGGGCTGATCTGAGACGTTTTGACGTTAAGATTGGCTTCATGTTAGCAAGAATGTTGAAGGAAGCTATTTGATGGACAATTATTGCGGACGACAATTAGGCAAATAACATTACTTTAGCGTCCTAGCAGACACATATTCACCAGTCGATATGATTGTTAAACATCACTTATAGACACTAAAGAAACATGCAACATCTCTGAACTCACAATTTAATATTTTATACACTTGCGGCGGAAGACATCTACCATTGACAACTTTTATTCTGTATCCATCCAGCTCGGACCCTATAATATGTTAGGGCTGATCTGAGATGCACACTGTTGAGACACTATGGATTCTACTTTAACTAGTTATAGATTTTACAAAAGTGGAGTATACACCTATACAATAGATGAAAAGTATCAAGTTTTGACATCCGATATGCTGTGAGGAATGTATAATTTAAATCAACGGATTTGACAGTGTAATACATTAAGATATAGTGCATTGGTCTTTAACTTCCCAATTTGTTTCTCTAAATACAGGCGCATAGTTATCTAATATAAGGCAAATGAAAATGAATACGTTCACCTGGATCTAAAAGTTCATCAACATACTTATGTATTAGGGAAGTAGATACTTATTCACTAAGTTTATGAATAATTATATTTATAATTTGCCATTCGATATCATTATTCAACCTTACGCATAGAACATTTTGGACTGTAATGCGTCGCGAAGCAAACCCACATTGTATTTAGGATGATCTAAGATCCACCCTGTTTGACACTGAGATCGATTCTTTCTCAGATTGTATAAATATTGTTCAAGAGCGTAGAAGGCAACAATAAAAGCAGACGAAAAATATAAAGTGTTGACATTCGATATCATGTGATAATTTTTTCTCAAATACAGTCAATCTTCACCAGACGACTATGCAATCGTATAAGCAAAGCTAAATAAACTTTTTTATGAATTACAATATATTATTGACATCAGTTGAAACTCTCATATATTATCCTCAACGTTTTAAACGTCTAGTTGTACAATGTACATTGATGATTAATGTAGTATACTCGGTTCCAATTCTAGATGGAACTTTTCATTGGTATATACACCCTGTGCTTATAAAGAAACAGGTTATGAAGGGTTATTTGTCATTAAGATTAGAACAATTTAAATGTCGCTCAGAACTTGCGATATACAGCAGAAGAATGTATACTGATGTGATCACTGCGGCGAAGGGTTTCACAATCCATGAAATGGAAATCTTAAAACTTGCGACGTTACATTTTTCGTCTGCAGCAAACGACTTTTGAAAACATTTGAACAACATAAGAAAATATTCAATATAAACATATTCTTCTTTTTCCCATATGATTTAAACTATATTAAGAAAGATCCGTTATTGATACGAATCTTCCTAGTTTAGACTAGATGGTAATAGGGCATTGCACATGCGCAAGACGATGTACTCTCAACAATATCAGTTTACAAACCAGGTTTGATAATTCTTAACTTAGATAATAAAAATGGCTACAAAACTATAACTGCATTTACTGAACGAAAACTAGTAGAGGGTAATTTTAAAGGTAATTTGATACTAAATACATTTCAATAATTATTTTATAATGTGGAATCATACCTTTGAGACAACGTCGTTTTCGACGTCAAAACCTCTGTTTTTGTGACAATAACATCGTGGTCAAAGAAATCGCTACTACTGTCTTGTTTGAATTGGTATTCAAACACCAATAACACCGACTTACAGAGAATAAAGTTACCTGTGTCATGATATAAATTGAAAGTGATAGCATACTTTTTAATTTACAAAACATTTACCCAAGATATATTTTTAAGAAATCATATCATTACGATCACTCTTTCTACGACAAGTTACCAGAATTTCAAGTAAATCTGTGCAGCCGAATTTTAGTAAATCAGGCCTTCGATCTGGTGGTGTGTCAGGATTTTACTTATAACCAAAATGGCGCACATTTGTATGCTCATCTCTATTTTGGATAATAGAACAAATCATTACCTGTCGTCATGGCTCACTGCTCGAATTGGATCTATACCTGAAATATAATTATCTTCGTATCAACCCGTCTCTACTCATTTATTCACGAAATGTGTATATGTTGCGTTACTGATACACAATTCTCAAGATAACACGTATCGATATAGTTGAAAATATCATTCTCGCTATCTCGTAAAAATACAAGTATTATTTTGTTGTATTTTTAATGTATTTACTATATAAATTGCAATAACGTAGCTACTTTAAATCTTTAAAGAGAAGCAACTAAATACAACCTACAATTATTTACTAGGGGGTAGAATAAAGGTTGTACTTTTAAGATTGAAATTGATGATTATAATGAAAACATGTAGTGCGTTCATTTTATTACCCTAGATGCGTATCTAGCTATAATTATGTAGTGTACGTTCTGAAGCGCGACTGAGGTTTAACTGCATTGTGATTTATTTAAAATCGGCTAGATATATATTATTGAAATTTCAGCAAAGGGTAGACGAACATGTGTCCTAAACTATATATCTTTTAAATACAAATCTATGTAGCGATTTTTTAATAAATCAGAAATAATTTGTATAACTGTTAAAATGTTTTGGCGAAACTTTCCTTTTAATTCGCATTTTGTTATGTTATTTGTCATGGCAGATGTATGGAATTGTTATCAGCATGTAGGAAATTATATTTCCTACTGTCTGCCGTCTATTTTATCCGAATACCACTTCAAACAAGAAATTGATGTTGGTTTCATTAACCACGCTATCATTGTCGCAACAACATACGTTTTGACGTCATATGATTCCATCATAATTATTTTCTTATGCACTATTCACTTCCGTGTTGGTAATTCTAATTTTCTACGTGTATCTTCGTTAAATGGATAATTTTGGGGTTAATTCGGTTTCCTTCAATTGGTCAGCGACCAGTCAACTTACCCATGTGTTTCCTTGCGTTCTCACGTCAGAACTCCATAAAACAGAACGTTCATGCAACTAGCTGCTTTTCAACAAAGACGTGAACCCATTGGAGGAAGACGAATGATGTTTGTCGCATTGACGTTTGTGAAACGTCAGAAAGAATTTTGGCCGAATGTGTACATTTAAAGTGGAAAAATAAGCATGATAAAAGATTAACTTATTGCTCAACAGTGTTTGAATTCAAACGCTTAGGCTCACGAACTTCGGATACACATGCATATATGAGATTTGTATTTAGTGGTCGCCAGCTCGCAACATCTGAAGAATAGAGCGTCGAAGTGATTTTTGCGACGAGATCATATAACGAAGCCATGGATAACATCCGAAAATTCGCTTGATGGGTTGATAAATCACACACATGTGTGAGTTAGCGTGAATGAAACACAATATATGCAATCGACCTGCATATATGAAGGTTTAGTCTTATTACCTATTTGTCAACTTTGACTTAAGGTTAAATATTAAATGTACTATTGAAAACGGTAGGCTCTTGCGATCAAAGAAATAAGGTGAACAACCAGAACTAAGGATGGGTAAAATAGTAAACGTTGTAGTTAGATACATTGGTTCGTGTTGTTCCACTTTATAAGCGTACTACTCTCTAAAACTATTTTGTGTTTAACTATATAACAGAGCTATCGTGATATCTCGTTATGTTTTTAAATTATAAAAACATAATATTTGTTTTAAAGTTAATTTCTGATCAGTCAACAGTCTTAAGCCTTTCTCACATACAAAAACCGGTTACAACTTACATTTATTTTTACAATCGACATTTTCATCTTTAATCCTCATTTTCCACACCCCAAAAAAATAAAATTACTTGACATTCTACATAGATAGCCATGGGAGTAGAACAGATAAAACTTTTATTTATCAAAAACCAACATTTTAACCAAGACGAAGACGTACACTGTTATATATTGATTGATATGCTACATATTAAATATTGTTATGTTATTCTCTAAAACCGTTTTCAATATATACTCATACAAAACATCTGCAGCAGACGAATTTAAAAACACCTGTTGGACAAATGTAGTACATTTCCATAACTTAAAGTATAATTTTATAGTATGTACACGTAATCCGAAAGACTGACAATAGCTGCAGCGACCTTTGAAAACATTGTGACAAAAAGAGAAATTGATCATGAGGAATTTATCCTTTTGCTACAATGTTTTCTACTTTATGTTCATAATTTATACCTTCATTTAGCAAGATGTTCCAATTTTTACTTAATGTGCTACGTATAAGGAAAAGGCTTAACAGAGGAACTAGTTTCATTTTTTTTGAAAACGTTAAACTAGTGCTTGAAAATTTACTTGAATTTATTTCTCTAACTGTAAATTTACCAGTTGATATAAGAGTTTAAATGCTGTCTACATTTACAGTGATAAGTTAAATACAGTTCAGTTAATCCGATCACACTTTGTTTGTAAGAACCAGAAGATTTCATTTCATTTAAGTATTCTGGATGTTCACATCGCATCCGTAATAAAACATGTTGTTGGCTAGGCAAAATACACCGATATCGTGTTTACCGCGATATTCATGAAATGTGGAACTGCAACAGCGAAACAGAACGAAATTGATCTTGAAACAGTTATTTCAGTGGTTTAAGTCTTTTCATGTCTGCATTTTGCGATGACAATTGTACTCAAAGTTAACTTTGAATCCAGTATGTACTAAACATGAAAGTCAGATTATTAAAAGCAAAGCAAATGAAAAATGTATGTGACATTGCGATAAAAATGAAAATCTATAAATAGACTATAGATGAATGGTACTGTCTTTTATTTTAGCTCTTAACTTGATTCGGGAACCAGAGTCGCTGCGTGGCCGCTTACGACATTTACACACTAGACCAAATTGAGATCGGTTTAAAACGCGTTGGTGAATACGGATTAAATCTAAAACGTGGACTAAATATTAAGATTTTGATTTAGACAAATATCTAAATTGAAAAGTTTAGTGAATACGGGACGAGGCTTTTTCGTCTAATTACTGCGTAATAAATCATAGCATGTTATTTTAAGGAACCAGACTACATTTACAAATTCAATAGAAGGGTTCTCTATTTTACTGTCTAGAGTAGATACAGTATGAATTTCGCTTAAATAAAAATGTACATACATTCAATTAATATACTGGCCTTTGTCTTTTGTTTTTAATTTTTAAAACTCACACATGTATATAGAGTGTAAAAGGGATGTTTTAAAAGTCATTACCTTAAATTAATGTACTTAGAAAGGACAAAGAGAAATCAAGATATGTGGTCACGCTGGCAGGTCTAAATATTCTCCTTGACCGAACATTTAAAGCATCCCTACAGGAAGCCGCCTCCTGGCGGCTTCCAATAAGTTAAGGTTTGCTTTCCTGGAGTACCTGTTAATGATTCATTATTATAAAAGAGTCTTTGCTTTTATCTATTGTTGATATATTATTGCAAACTATTACATAGCGGTTTGCGAACACTTAATGTCTCTATTCATAAAAAACATTATGATTTGCCTGAAAATATAACATTAATGTCATGAAAAGAATCCGAGTAAACCTTTAAGGGTTTTTATTTTCATAACTGTGATTGTCATATTTTTCGAAAACCCATTTAATATTTGATTTAAATTTATCTAACTGCATACATTATCGAAAACATTATCGATTATTACTATGTTAGTTAATATATCACCAATAACGGGAGGGTTAACCTTATCCATGCTCTCTGGTTAACCGATACTAGGTTGGACATATATCACCAATACCGGGAGGGTTCATATTATCCCTTATCTCTGGTTAACCAGTGCTAGGTAGGAAATATATCACAAATACCGGGAGGGTAAATTTTATCTCTTATCCTTGGTTAACTGGTACTAGATAGGGCATATATCACAAATACCGGTAGAGTTTATCTTATCCATGTTCTCTGGGTAACAGGTATTATGTAGTATATATATCACCAATACCGGGAGGGTTAATCTTATCCATGATATCTAGTTAACCGGTACAAGGTAGGAAATATATCACCAATACCGGGAGGGTTAATATCATCAATGATTGTAGGAAACTTTGGAGGTATTATTGGAGAATCTCATACTTAGGACCCTACGATACTATGTCCATTCATTCAAAGACAATTATATTTAAACCCTACCATACTGTGTCCATTAATTCAAAAACAGCACTATTCAGACCTTACCATACTGTGTCCGTTAATTTAAAGACAATACTATTTAGACCTTACCATACTGTGTCCATTAATTCAAAGACAACCACTATTTAGACCCTACCAGACCATGTTCATTAATTCAAAGACAATACTATTTAGACCCTACCATACTGTGTTCATTAATTCAAAGACAATACTATTTAGACCTTACCATACTGTGTCCGTTAATTAAAAGACAACACTATTTAGACCCTACCATACTGTGTTCCTTAATATACATTTTAGATATATATGATTAAGTAAGAAATGTATTATAACACGGTAAATAATTAGGTGTGTGTATTCTCAGGATTCTGGGACACTATAGGTCGGGTATACGGGAGAATCTCATAGTTTGGACCGAACCGTACTATGTCCATTAATTCAAAGGCAATATAAAGAACATATTGGCACTAGATATCTTATTTATATATGTTTTAGTAAGAAGTGTATGCTCAGTTTATATATTGACTGTAGCTCGGTTCTTATACAATCCATTTGTCAATGAAATCGGAATTATGATATATTCTATTAAAACGTTAACTGAAGAAGAACCGAATTAGGTGCTTTAAAGTTCTAAACTAGAGCGTTGATATATGAAACACATTTCGATACTTTAACTTTATTTAAATATGATTAAATGTCGGTAGAATTAATTATTTCGTCTGACTTGAATATTTTAGCCTTTTAATTAATATCACAACGAAAAATAAGGATATATGTGGAAAGGTAGCAAATTAGGTTAAATCGTACATGTCTGCTATATCAATTATATATGACATAATGTTTTAAAATAGGACGATGATAAATGTGACAGATTTTGATAGTTCAACTCTATAAAGAGTCAACAACATATCCTAAGATGACGCTGTTACGTCTATCTTGAATGTTTGAACATTTAACTGTACCGGTGATAACCATTCGTTTATTTTGACTTGTCATCAGAAAACACAATTCAGAATATTTTCGGCTACATCTCCAGGTAATAAATGATTGATTGATTGATTTTCCATGAAGGAAAAGTTCTTCAAACGTTCGAACACGATAAAGGACATAACCTGTTTGTCCACGGTACATTATATTGAATAGTGCCGGGGATACAATGTATGTTTCAGACAGTCATACGGACACAGTAACTAGTTTGAGTATGGACGGTAAAGTGTGGAATAGATATAAACATGACACGTTGAGTTATCCAGTAGGTCTGACTCTGGTCGATGATGATAGCATTTATGTGATTGGGTACCTGTCAAACAACATACATCAGATAACACCAACGTGTACATCCGTACGTATTGTATTAGAGGAGAAAGATGGGTTACTAGGTCCACGGACAATGTGTTATATAACAACACAGACAAAACACTTTATGTCAGTTATTCTCTATCAGGTGACCTGTAGAATGTTTACAAACTTGAGTAAACATACATTATAGGTCTTATAATGGCTGATAATTATGTTATATATTTGTAGCAGGATATTAGTAACAAAAGATAAATCAGATGTCATCATATTTGTTTCTCAGATATAGATGCCTCTTGACGCATGTGTAACAGATACATTTTAAAAACATTGTAATAAATGAAGCAATTTCTCATAATGAGCTGTTACTTCTTCTGCCATAATTTTAAAAACTTTATTTAAAAATTTCAGTTAAAGGTTTTTCATCTTTTTCCAATATGTTTTCAGTTTCGTCTGCTGCATTTTTATTGTATTGTGAAAGGGAGGATTAAACGTTTGGGTGGCTATTCATGAGCAATTTCTTAGTCAGACGATTATTGTTAGTATCATCCTTTCGATGTTATATGTTTGATAAAGAATTGTGATGAGCTCTGTTTAACCCTTTCCTACATAATCAAATCTGAAGATGATGACTTTGAAAACATATTGTAAATAGATGGAAAACCTTTTTAAATGAAAGTGTAATTATTGAATAGAGTTGAAAACATTATGACAATAGGTAAAATTACTCAACACACGAGGAATGTCTTCTTTTCCCACTATATTTTTTCAAAGTTCCTCCGTGCAGAGGCATCATAAAGGGTTTGTATATTAAAAAAGAATTAATTTAAAAAAATTCGTAAGTCAAAATCGTCTAAACCTTAACATCAAATTTAGATTGATTGATTGCATGTCGTTTTACTCCACTTACAATAATTCTTCATTCATATAACGGCGTTTCCCGTGAAAGTTTGACCAAATTTAGTGAACTAACTCAAGTAAAGAATTAACATTCTGTAAACTTTGTTTCGAATTGAGACCGTCATAGGATTAACGACATAGGTATATGTCTGCATTGGGTTATCACACCTCCGTTCAATACATCCCTAATTGCATTTTTAACAAAACTTCTCTCCCGTAATGCAGACTTATTAATTGTATTAATTGGTTTGCTTGGTAATGAATAGAAAATGATCTTGTATCCACACATTATAGTATCTAGAATGCATTCATTCGTGCCGATCCTTTCCAGAATTCAATATGTTCCCTTCACCTATTTTTAGAAAATACATTCCTTCTGACCTTGCTCGTAATCGAAATATTCATGTGTAAACCAATTCATATCATATACTGACAACTAGAAATAAAATTCTCATCTTTTATATCCCGAGCACCGGATGCAGCAGTTTCACCCTTTTTTTTGGACACTCGTCTGCCTTACTCGCACCATCACGTTCTTTTTTTCCGGATTGTCGGTCTTGTTGAAGCCCGGGTCTGTTATAGGGACAGTTTCGTCTAAAACGCGTGTTCTCTCCTCACCCGAAACAAGTTCTGCGTTTCTAATGTGCCCGTATGCTTGAAAGGAACGAAACCCCTGCTGATGCGCTGGTTGAGTCTGGTAACTGGTTTCCATTTCCTTCATACCGCCATTTTAAGAACTGTTCAGTCTTTAAACTTTTTACTTCCGATCTAACAGAATCAAAGGACTGTAAGTACTAATGAGGGCGGTGTATTAAAGATGTACATATATAGGTTTGATTGTTTGGCGTTTAACGCTCTTTTCAACCTTGTTTGTGTCAATTCACAGTTGCCACTTCATACATCTATGTTTCATGGCTTATTCACACGTTAATTCATAGGCGATAGCTGCGTTTCCACATAGATCGTAATTCCATTGGTGGAAGAAAAATGATGAGATGTCGCATTGACTTTGTCAATTATCCGAAATAATGTTGGCCACGCTAGGATTCGACCTCAAACACCTGGATTGACAACTCAAGTCACTACTGACTGAGCTAACAAATAAAGTTGTTGTGGCAAACTACAAGGTGATATTTAGTTTAGGTTTAAGCTTATTTATTTTACATCGATTGCGAAACAGGAAAATGGGCGCGATGTGACCCCATGTGATGGTGTAAATATAGTGACGGGTGCGGTGCAAACATAGTGTATAAAGTGTAGGAAGTTAACGATAACGTTAAATGTAATGATGTCATTCTGACAATCCTTGGTTTGATAGTCACGCAATTGACGAGGATACTAAACTTACCGGATCTCCGTCTTCCGCCAATTGTTACAAGATGGTTTACAGAAAGCCCAATGCTGAACCACTCCTTATTCACGGCTATTGGACCTATATAGAACAAACTAACATCACCGATTTAATTACTTAATAAAATATTTAATTTTGACTACATTTTGTACAATAACAGGTCCCGTGAAAGCTGGTTCTGAAAGCCTATCTTTCTCACGCTCGAAGTCTGCTTCCTGTAGACTTTACCAGTAATCGCACCGTTGGTGTGGAAACATCTCTGAGGCGGAGCCTGCTAATCACTGGACTCGAACCCGGGACCTTTGGTACGAGAGTCCGATGCTCTTCCACTGCTTCCTGTAGACTTTACCAGTAATCGCACCGTTGGTGTGGAAACATCTCTGAGGCGGAGCCTGCTAATCACTGGACTCGAACCCGGGACCTTTGGTACGAGAGTCCGATGCTCTTCCACTGCCTTCCAGTTGAGATTTCATAGTAGTATTGCCAGCTGTAGGAAAGGCAGGGCTTCAATTGAAATATAGTGGTTCTAGTGATAAGAAAGCATTAATGGTTTATTTCAATTTAACAACATATGTAACAAAATGAGATCATCTAAAATTCATATTGAACAAATTGGTTTTCGAGGCAGGTTGATCTATAAGTGAACTATGTTGATAATACACGAATACAAATACAGGCAATTCTGGCCCTTAACCAATAAATGCTAAAATGATATCAACATGTTAATCATCCAGTAAACAAATAGCTCACAAGTAAGTCATTGTACTCCTCTATATTGAAAGCATTAATCATCAGTATTGATTAATTCTATTTACATATATGAAAAACAAAAACAGTGCAAGAAAAGTTCATAATTTTCTTTGAGAGCAATCTGAAAACTTCCTATAACTGCTTTCAAAGGCCTCCTGTATTTAATTCAACATTATATGTATCTTTGTTAAAATTGTATAATACGTTAAATTCAATGCAGCAGCATACAGTAAAAATGTTTTCCACTACAAATAAGTTATTTCACAATTGAACCCTGCTCCTATCCCCCAACTCCCCACCTGAGCATGATTCCTTCCTACCAAAATCAATATTTGAAGTTAATTGATGTTATCAAATATATTACAGCATATTTCATAAAACTCGTTTTTATGGTGTAAAATGTCGCTTTCCACAATATATCAGTTATATCACGACGTTTCCTGGGAAAGTTACAAAGTCCTACTGGTTCAGTTTACCTGACACTAGGAAAACAGTCGTATTGCTAACCCAAACAACCCTAAGCGCCAAGGAGGGAAAGTCACTACTACCATTTTCAAAGTATTTTTTATGACCCGGGTCGGATGAGGGATAATGTATATTATCCAATATATCATTGACAGTGTAATATATTAACATATAGTGCCTAAGTCCTTCTGTTTATTTAACACATACTCACTGAATTTGTATATAAATGCATACAACTATCTGATGTAAGACGAATGTAAATTTATACGTTCATTTGAGAGTAACAAATAGTCAGAACACTGCTGTATGAAGGAAATAATGACTAATTCACTAAATTCAGAAATAGTTATATTTCAGATTCGCCAGTCGATATAGTTGTTGAACATTTACTTATTTATCTACAGTTTACTTACGGTTCCGAGACCGCTGGAAAGCCTACGGCTTATAATGGTCCATCCCTTATGTTTATGATATTTCTTGTATTTTTTGAGAAGTGGCAGCGTGGGTTGAATTCAGATGGGTGGTTAATCCAATGGTTATTTAGTCTATTTTTAAAGGCGTTTATACTAGGTGCCATTACAATTACATATTGGAGCGAGTTCCAGGAATCCACTATCCTGATGCTAAGGCATTTTTCCTCAGGTCTGTATTTGTTTGTTTTTTAATAGTTTTAGACTATATCCTCTTGCTTGTGTGTACTTTGATAGGGTTAAAAAAGTCCTCTTTTGAAGTTAGATCATATTTGTTGAGAATTGTGAAGACTTGTAAACTGTCTGCTCTTAATCTTCTGTATTCTAGTGATACAATTGATAAATCATGCTCAGTTTGAATCAATATCGGATCACACAACGTGGTTAGGCTGATCTGTGATCTATACTGTTTGACACCCAGATTGACTATATTTCAGCATTTTAAACCAGAATTCAAGAGTGTATAGTAGACGGCAATAAAGCAGACGAAAAATAGCAAGTGTTTCTATTCGATATCCTGTGAAGGGTGTATACCACGAACCCTTCAAACAGATCAATCTTCAGAAGACAGTTATGAACTCGTATAGGGACAGCTTTGTAAACTATATATGAATTTAAGCATACATGTACTTATTAACATGAATTTTAAACATTGTAACAGATAAAGAAATGACTAA
This sequence comes from Serripes groenlandicus, assembly GCA_031761405.1. Classification (NCBI taxonomy): domain Eukaryota; kingdom Metazoa; phylum Mollusca; class Bivalvia; order Cardiida; family Cardiidae; genus Serripes; species Serripes groenlandicus. The sequence continues at coordinate 13,904,399 of JASEVX010000014.1, read as the reverse complement.
TTATGAGCAATTTCATCGTTTGACACAATATATTCAAAATCTGCAGAAGCGTCAAAATTCGTCACTTGTTGGAAAGGGTATGCATCGTATAGCATTCTTTATTCGTATCTCTTATCCAAAACGTTCTTAACTGTAAGTTGTTGTACAATGTAAACTGATAATTCAATCTTAAATATTTAGATCCAATTCCACATGACATTTTCAGTGACAGGAACTACATGTGTCATTACAGAAACACTTTATGAAGGGTAGTTCTAACTGTGATTACCCGTTTGTTTTCAAAATTGTCTGAAGCATACTTTGTGGTATATGAGGAAGAGTAAATTGAGCATTACACATGCGCATGACGATTTTCTCTCAACGATAACCATTTTGAATAATATTTTACAAACACGATTTGAAAATTCTTAATTCAGAAATGAAAAGAGGTTACACAACGGAATCTGAATTGACTGAACGAAAAAAAGTAAGAGTTCATATTTGTTATCTTCTTTTTCATAATGTGTATATATTCCCACCCTTCAGCTAAAGATAATTGAAAAGATAACTTTATCGAAATACATTTCCACTTTTTTCTGATAATATATCTATAGGTGCTACCTATTTACGAAAAAAACGTAAGATAATTATAAACAAAAATTAAAGAGCATACTTTGGCCATAAAAAAATGATTTATAAGTAATTGACTAGACGATAAAAATATTAATGTCATGTTTTTTGCATGATCAAAATATGTTCGGAATTCGTATTGCTGTCGTCTATTATTACGAACAGAAAAAAATAAAGTAAAGACTTTCAGAAAATCAAAGAATACATTTATGATGAACGAGATTAAAACAAGAGGGCCAATATGATCCTTTATCGATCACCTGCATTATGGTAAAGAAGCAAATATATCAGCCATTTTCTGATGCTACCTGGCAACTGCCTTTTTCAACCAGTTAATATGACAGGAACAAATTATGTAAGGGGTCACATTTCTGCTAAACCCTTTCACAATTAGAGACGGTTTCTTACGCCTTTTCAGCAGATGACTTAGGAAATGATTGTCGAACGGGAGAAACATATTTTGTACAGAGTTCCATTTATTTTTAACTTTTTCGTACAAATGTTAATTAACACGAAAATAACACAGCACTTTAATGATCTTAAATATCGACCATGGATTTTGCCAGTTTCATTTCAGAAAGGTTCATGGGTTATTGAAAAAAAAAAACATTCTCACACCTGTTACCTATGAGCGAAAAAAAACATTTCTTTTCTTTGCGATATTTACTTCCGTGTTTAGATTAGTTGTGTAGACATATTATATGATATATATTGGACATTTTTTGCTCAGCTTTAGCGTCGATGTGGAGTTTAGGGCCGTTTTCTATTGAGGGAAGACGAATGATGTTTGTCGCATTGACATTTGTGAAACGTCAGAAAGAATGATGGTCGAGCTGGGCTCAAACTCACATACCCTTGATATACAGCTCGCGTCGTTACCTGATTTTTATGTTTCCCTTTGACATTTGAAACAAAAAAAGAAGCATGATAAAAGATTAATTTAATGTATGAATTCGAATGCTTAGACTCACGAATTTCGGATACACAAGTATATAGAAGATGTGTATTCAGTGGTCGTCAGCTAGCAACATCTGAATAATTAGAGCTTCGAAGGGATTTTTGGGACGAGATCATATAACGAAGCCATGAATAACATCCGAAAATTCGCTTGATGGGTTGGTAAAACGCATATTTTTGTGAGTTAGGGTGAATGAAACACGAGCTATGCAATCGACCTACATATATGCAGGTTTGAAAAAAAAATAGCACTACGATGTACCCTACGTCTTTAAAATATAGAACTTCTATCTTCCCCGAAAATATAAAATGTAGTACTGCGATATTCACGCATTTTGTTTTTAATGTTGAACTAACCTGTTTATTTTGATTATTGAGCAAAGATCTACCAAAGTATTTCAAATACCAAAATACGATGTATCCCGAGTATGTTTTGTCTTCCTACCTTTTTGTCTTCTTTGACTTGAAGTTGAAATTAGGTTAAAAACCGGAACAAAGGGCTTGTAAAAGTTATATTTATTGGTCCGTTTCGTTCCACTTCAAAAGGGTACCACATTCTAAAGCTACTTTGTGTTTAACTATATAACAGATATATCGTGATAACTCGATATGTTTTTAAATTATAAAATCAACATTGTATTCGTTTCAAAGTTAATTTCCGATCGATCATAAGCCCTCGCCCCCCCCCCCCCCCCCCACCCCCAAAAAATATGATATATTGATATGCTACATATTAGATATTGTGATGTTTTGCTTTAAAACCGTTTTCCTCATATACTCATACACAACATCTGCAGCAGACGAATTTAAAGACACCTGAGAGTAAACAAGTACGTCTTAACTAAATATGTGAATTATTATCGTAAAAATTCACAAGTCGATATGATTGTTGAACCTTATTTGTATAAAAATTAAGGCAATTAAAATATCTCAAAACAAACTCACAATGTAATCCTTTGCCTCATAACGATGAATATCGCCAACAGTTGATCCCTATGCGAAACGTTGAGTTTGCATCCAGATCGGAGCCTACAAAATGTTGGGGCTGATCTGAGAACTGTTTGATATTCAGATTGGTTTCATGTTAGCAATAATTTTGAAGGAAGCTATTTGATACACCATTAGTGTAGACGCCGATTTAGCAGATAACGTTACTTCAGTGTCCAAGTAGACAAAGATTCACCAGTCGATATGATTGTTAAACCTGACTTATAGACACTAAAGGAAGTTAAAACGTCTCTAAACAGACTCACAATTAAACCCTTTTCACACTGGCGGCGGAAGTTGCCAACCATAGATAACCAATGTTTAGTTTGCACCCAGATTGGACCACAATATGTTTAGGCTGATCTCAGATCCACACTGTTTGACACCCACATTGATTCTAATTCAGCTATTTTTAAAGAGTTTACAAGAGTGTAGTAGACCACAATAAAGCAGACGAAAAAGATCAAGTGTTGACAGCTGATATCCTGTGAGGAATGTATAATTTAAAACCTTACCAAAAACAGTAAAGCATTAGCAGACGACTATGAAATCATACAAGGACAACTATGTAAACTATCTATGAATTAATGTATACTGATGATTGTTACCAACCCTCTACTCACACGCTGGCGTACGCTGGCGACACGCTGGACAGTTTAGGTATGTTGAACAAACGATTTAATTAGGGGCTTTTATCAATTATTGTATCTGAAGCAAAGGGAGGGATGCGCATTTTATTTCTAAATGTAGGTGTATGAAACGTATTGTGTTGTGATAGAGTTATAAGGAAAATGTGCAAACATGTATTGCCTAGCCTAAGCTAAAGGGCTTGTGGTTGTTGGAAAAGTTGAACACTTATTTTGGATTAATTATTAGGGAGAGATTATAACCTGATTATATGTCACTCTTCATTTTTATGGTGTTAAATTGCACCTCTGTATGCATGTTTTTATTTCACTATGAGCTTGTATGTTTAATGTCGATAACAGGTTTTGTCTAATCGCACAAGGTCTAAATAGTGTCCAGAAGGCTGGCCATTAATATATAATAAGGAGAGCTATAATTTGACAAACCCTTGCCCCTGACTATTTCACGATTGTTAACCTGAGTCCAATTCCACAAAACTTACATAGCGTTGAGTAATTCTTAAATACTTAACCACTATATTTCATCTGTTTTGTTTCTCCTGTAAAAATGCCAAACAATTTCGTTTCTTAACAAGTTAACTATTTATATGCCACTTAGAAATGCTCTTAAACGTTCCAGCATTCATGTTTTACAAATATTAGGGAAACTAAAATGATGAAATTAGCTTTTAAGTAGTTAAGTCTTACATAGCGCTAAGTTAGGTTGGTGGAATTGGAGCCCAGTCTCTCATTGCTCACCTTTTATAACCCTATATTCTTTACTTAAAACTAACAAGTGGCAGAGAGAAATAACGCTTCAGATTGAACACTATTTATATTTAAATATATAAATATTGGAAAAATTAATTAATCAATTGGAAAAATTGATTAATTAGTTAATTAATTAATTAATAAATAATTAATCATTATTTGTTTGAGGGAAATCATATATTTCTTGAATAGCTTTATGGTGAAAAGGGAAGACAAATATTAGAGTACTTAGATATTTCTCAGAGCTTTGGTCTATTCAAAAGTCCCGAAAGTCGATGTTCATATGGTGATTGCTATCCGCTTCCCAACTAAACAAGTATAGATCTGAATCAGAAATAGTTTTGGGGAAGCACAACCACGGGCCCACTTCGATTGTGTTTCATTAATGAATATATGTATTTAACGTCCTTTGGTACAGTATGTCAGTTATATCTCGGTAGTCAGTCCACCTATCCATGTAAATGCTCGTACCAGTACACCGCTTTACAACATCTACCAAATGAGGAATCGTACCGTATGTATTTAACGTCCTTTGGTGCAGTGTGTCAGTTATATCTCGGTAGTCAGACAACCTATCCATGTAAATGCTGGTACCAGTACACCGCTTCATATGCTTAAAAGAAATTACCACATTCACATATTACTTAATTAACCTATCAGAGGCGGAAGGCCGACGTTGATCTCAATATCGACATCATAATTGACAAATTCGTTTATACAATCAATACAGGTATTTGACCGAATACAAAACAACGCAATTAGAATTAAGAAAACTAGTAAAAAGAAAGAGATATCCCAATACCACAATTGTTCTATGTTAATTATCTCCGTATGCTTGTTAGAATTTGTTTTGGGGGAATTGTATTATCGCAAATATATCATACACGTTTCTTTATGACAACATTGGCCTTCTGTCAAATTCACTTCAATATGTGTTAAACAAAGGTACGGATGGAAGCTCGTCATAAAATCGCCTTAAACAATTTACCGTTAAGTTTTATTTAAACAAATATGAACGAGACACCATACTTTGTAAATAATACTCGTACGACTATCTAAGTATCACTGAACATGAGGCTTGGATGGTATATGAATATAATTTGAAAGTAAAGTATGGTCATTATAATAAATGATAATATGGCAAAACACTTGAGTAGAGGTCGGTCGATAAATAAAACACATATTAAGGACAAGATCGTTTGCGACCGCGACAAGTTGTATATGACATTGCGGTCGTTCTGTATAACATAAATGTATTCACACTGTTAAGACTACATTTGTGTCAGACGACAAATCACATGATGCAAATTTTGATCACTTAACATTAATTCAGAGTGGTCATGTACGAGAAGTCTTGAGTTCGAGCCCTGTTCGGATCGGATTCTTTCAGCTGGTTAAACATGTGCATTTTGGTCGAAGAATGGTTGCATGTGACAGATCATTTATTAACATTTATTAACAACTGATCACGGAAGGTCGTAGGGTAATCATGTTTCTTACTGCCTATGATGGATGTGGTCTGCAACTAAATTAAGCTTTATTACGCTCTAAGTAACGATCATCATACGTTACAACCATCAACATAAGTTACAATTATCCCCTTTAGTTACGATAATCATCATCATTTTCGATTATAATCATACGTAATGAGCATCATAATATGTTACTATAATAATCATACGTTACGATTTTCATTATACGTTAAGATACGCCCATCATCATAGGTAACGATAATCATCATTTGTTACGATTATCATCATAAGTTACGACCATCATCATAGGTAGGAATCATAAACATTATCATACGTTACTATCATCGGCATAAGCTACTGTCTGCATCATCATAAGTTCAATGATCATAAGTTGTTGATATGACAAGGTTTATGTTTCACTGACACCGGCTGGATTTTCGCATGACCTGTTTCTGCATATATCGTAATTTAATGGTATATTAATCTTCATACATGTACCACCATTGTTTATAGCGAGTTGAGTGTCTTATTAATATTAAAAACAAAATATTTGTATCTCTAAAAAGTATAAACAAACCTTGAAGGTCTCGGCAGAAATATGTGCAGGTACTGACTCAGTTAGTCTTCATTGTACGTATAGTCAATTACACCTCAAAGAGTCTTCATTGCCAACATATTTATCAACACCTCGAATAGTCTTCATTGTACGTAATTACACATCAGAGAGTCATTTTATATGCAGATTTAACAACACAACGACATTCTTCAGTGTACGCAATTACACATCAGAGAGTCATTATTATACGCAGAGAAGAGTCTTCATTGTACGTAATTACACATCAGAGAGTCATTATTATACGCAGAGAAGAGTCTTCATTGTACGTAATTACACATCAGAGAGTCATTATTATATGCAGATTTAACAACACAACGACATTCTTCAGTGTACGCAATTACACATCAGAGAGTCATTATGATACGCAGAGAAGAGTCTTCATTGTACGTAATTACACATCAGAGAGTCATTATTATACGCAGAGAAGAGTCTTCATTGTACGTAATTACACATCAGAGAGTCATTATTATATGCAGATTTAACAACACAACGACATTCTTCAGTGTACGCAATTACACATCAGAGAGTCATTATGATACACAGAGAAGAGTCTTCAGTGTACGCAATTACACATCAGAGAGTCATTATTATACGCAGATTTAACAACACATCGAAGAGTCTTCATTGTACGCAATTACACCTCAGAGAGTCATATTATACGCAGATTTAACAACACAACGACCGTTTTCATTGTACGCAATTACACATCAGAGAGTCACATTATATGCAGATCTAACAACACAACGACAGTTTTCATTGTACGCAATTACACATCAGAGAGTCATTAGTATACGCAGAGAAGAGTCTTCATTGTACGCAATTACTCATCAGAGAGTCATTATTATATGCAGATTTAGCAACACAACGAATAGTCTTCAGTAAACATTGTTGTTTTTCGTAGCCTACGCTGATTGGTTTTGTCTTCGATCTAGCTAATTTAACGTGAGGAACTTGAAAAACAGACGGAATGATCAGTGTACATTTAATTAGTTTAGACGAAAATTCCAAATGCGGCCTCGAACAATCTCGAAAGTTTGATGAATCAGCGTAGATCATTGTTCAGGCGAAACAAAACGTAAATGCTTTCTTAACACTGGCCCTAGATCTTATGTATCATCACTTTTCATTTTTGAAATGGCTTATCAACAAATCGAAATATCACTTTCTAATTCCAGATCGTCATGTTATACAATAAGAACGTTCCTCTCTTGGTGATCATTATTTGTCTAATTGTGATTGGTATTTATATGACATTAGGACATGAGAATCAGGTATGTATATTTGAGCCGTCCCGCGAAAAAACAACATTATGAACTCTGCATCGACAAAGATCAGCATGCGCAATCCGCGCAGACTGATTGAGGTCGGCACATTCCGTCTCATGGGCATAGAGGTAAAGAGTAAGGAGGGTCAATACATTACGCAGAGGCCATTATATTGTTTTTTCTCACGGAACGACTCATACTGTTTTAGTACTATTTTCTTTGTGAGTATTATTGATACAATGTGGGTATAGATGGCAAAATCATCCAAGGTCATAACTTAATGTTACCTATGCTACAAGTATATCAAGTTTGTATACTATATATTCGGATGTATATCCGATTACGAGATACTATTTTAGATTCGCGGTTTGTATTCACTAAGTGTTCTGTAACATACTTAATGATGGCTCGTCAGATTTTTATATTAAAAATGCAAGCTTTTGTCGTCACTTGATCGTCGTCTTCGTCGGCATGGGTTAGGTTTTGCGTTAAAGTTACTTACATATCACTTTGAAACTTAGAATATCCGTTCACTATCATATATACAGTAGAATGAAAGAAGAATTGTACAGGTTAGATAACCCTGACCCATAATTTGACAGGGGTCAAGTTCAATACTATTGGATCAGGTAATAAAACAGTTATTTAATGGGTATTTGTGTAACAGTCAAAACTGCTGTCTCTTCGTGTCGGGGAAGACATTCTGGACATCTGGACAACATTGTTGACTGCAGCTCAAATATCCACTAAATAACTATATACTGCAGCACAAATACCAATTAAAAAACTGTATACTGTAACACAAAAACGCATTAAATAACTGTATACTGTTTGGATTATATACTCCTACTCTTACTATCTTACTCGTTTGAATCGTTTAGCATCGTCTGCTTTGAACGTTTGATTGAAAAATTGTAACATCTTTGTAATTATAGATATATGCCTTAACATGTTTGAAAGGAACAATGATAAATTCTCATTTTTTGTGCAATGTTTCAAAATAAAAAAACAGCTGCAAGCCTTTGGCATGGGGCAACGGTTCATTAAGTATTGGTTATGTTTTTTAAATTTATTTTTAAGGATATAAAACAACCATCGTATAGAGAAAAGGAGACAGAACACGACAATGCACGGAGTTTTAGCTCTAAAGGGTCAGCCATCAGTGATAACATCATTCCAAAACGGGGCAGAGTAAATTCCTTGAATATCCCGGCTCGTTCTATTCTACGAAATATGACGAGAACTGAGTTAGAAGAGCTGTACTATTTGTAAGGAAAAATGTCAGTTCAATTGTTGAATTACATACACGTCTTCGCATCTGTTCCTCCAAATGTATGCAATACGGGCAAGTTAAATAGACACATCGCTTTGTCAAATATATCATTTCTACTTTCTCATGGCAATATCTTTTATATTTCTCACGACGTAGCGTGATTTCACGACACTTCCTGCTGATCTCCTGCTTTACATGATCTCTAACATTTTACGCTAAGCCTGTTTGCACTAACACCATTTTGTTCCAGATCTTCACGGAAATAAACAGAATCGTACTGGGTATTCGCCAGACATGTTTCTGTTTCAATGTCTCTTGAACCTATAACAGGTACCATTGTACAGACGTCAAACGGGTATCTGTCAAAACCAGGCAAATTTGTGTTTCTATCTCGAAGGTCAATAACTGTAAAACACGTTAAAAAAAGTTTCAGTTATAATCTGTTTTCGCATTTTTATTTTGGTTAACTCAATGACGCTCCGTTTTAGAACCTGTTTAAAGGGAACTTATTTAACGGATGTACTTTATTTTCTCTGTAAAGAGAATAACATAATAGTTCATCCTAGTTTCTCAAAGACCAGATGTAGATCTTGTGAAAATCATCATTCTTGATATAAGCAAAACAAACTTGCTTATTTGTGTATTTTTGTTTGTATTTTAGAACCAAAACATAGAACCAGATTTATGAAAGCTACCGTTTTGTGTTTTGTATTCTATTTATTTATTGACATCACACGTTATCTTAAAAATGTACATGTTACCGCACCAGTAATACATTTTAGGTTATTTCTAAAAGTAGTCTGCTTCAGATCTGTTGTATGCAGGAGGGAGTTTATCTTACACATCCATTGCTACAGATGATATACTTTCTTTCTCTGGCAAACAGACGACTCTAAAACTAGCATATCAGGTAATAGTATTAATATGGATCGCCATGACCGTCTTATTATGACTTGCGTGCTTATATGCAGTAGATATTTCATTATATGCGGTGCATGGTGTATTGTATGTAGTAGATATTTATTTTTATGTCGTATATATTGTATTATGTGTGGTACGAGTTCCTTTATATGCTGTTCTTTCTTTATAACATATAGTAGAACTCATCTTATATCTTATCCTATTTGTGCGTGGTACAATTGTCAATATAAGCAGTAGATTTAGTTATTGTGTGTAGTAGATACAACGGTATACGTGGTGCGTTTTGCGTTATATGAAGTGTAAACTGAAATATATGTTATAGTCACTTTGTCTATTATGCGTGTTGCTTCATTCGTTATATGTAGTGCAAACCACATTACATATCGTACTTGCGTTATATGTAGTGCAAACCACATTACATATCGTACTTTCGTTATATGTAGTGCAAACCACATTACATATCGTACTTTCGTTATATGCAGTGCAAACCACATTACATATCGTACTTTTGTTATAAATAGTGCAAACCACATTACATATCGTACTTTCGTTATATGTAGTGCAAACCACATTACATATCGTACTTTCGTTATATGTAGTGCAAACCACATTACATATCGTACTTTCGTTATATGTAGTGCAAACCACATTACATATCGTACTTTCGTTATATGTAGTGCAAACCACATTACATATCGTACTTTCGTTATATGTAGTGCAAACCACATTACATATCGTACTTTCGTTATATGCAGTGCAAACCACATTACATATCGTACTTTCGTGTATATAAGTAGTGGATCTCACATTTTATGCTGAACATACGATTTCCTTATATGCTGTGCTTACAGCATTATATGCGGTAGTATTTACAGTATATGCGGTAGTATTTACATTATATGCTATAGTGTTTTCATGATATGCGGTAGTTTCGTCGTTATGATGAGATAGTTAGGATATTTCAGACCATACCGAATATTGCCGAATTATAACGAATCTGGATACGTCCCACTAGTATTAATTGTGTACCCAAACCGAACAATTTACATAGCCGAGAGTGCTCGATTCCTGAACATGAGGCGCTCGGAATGATACAGTCATCTGCACACATGTTGCAGTGATTCTATAGCTAGATTGGGTTAAGGACTTAGTTTCAATGCTTTCAAGATCAACACATAGTCAATTCTAATATTTAAGCGATTCAGGGATCATCACATTTGATGTAGAAACGGTCGAAGATAGGATTCGATTTGTTTTTAAAGTTTGTAAACAAATAACTTAGAGCACAACATAATTGACATTTAGATTTATCAAGTTCTAAAGACATAGCAGATTAATTAACTGGATAAAATGGACATGCTAGTACAATACTAATATTTTGTCTTGTGTCTGAACTTGCATTTTTGTAGATCTAGGCGTGAATGTCAAATCTTTGGTTAAATACTAACAATACAAATGCATGATTTAATGGTTTAACACTATGCCCTCTCCAAATGCTGTTTCTTTTGTTCTTGACAACTTCAAACAATTTAGAACTGATTTGAGTATTAGATGTGATGATCTGTACTGCTCTGTCATAAACATGTATTCCAAAATTAGCTGACAGTATTCAGTGTTACATCCGTCTATTAAAACACATGGTTCACTGAAAATTGGTCTTGCTTTCCTCTTTTTATGTTGCCTTTCTGATTGCTTGAACCGTCATCGGGACTGAAATTATTCTTAAATTATTCTGTTGAACATTAACTGCTCAGCAGGCTGGTGTAATGATCAAGTTGTAAACATCTGAATTTGAGACAAGCTTGTTGTTCTCATTCGATAAAGATCCTTTAGAATTACTCGTATAAATCACCCTAATTTGTTTATAATTCGTAAATTTTCGGTATTGTTCGGAAATATTCTAACCATCTCATCATTACGACAAAACTACTGCATATAATGCTGGAAACACAGCATATAAGGAATTCGCATGTGCATTATATAATGTGAGATCCACAGCGTATATAAACTAAAGTACGATATATATGGGGTTTTCCAGTGGTTAACACACTGGACTGTCAATCCAGAGGGCTGGGGTTCAAATCCCGGTCCGGGTTCTGGAAATTTAAGGGATACTTTTAAGCGTCTCCCACACCACTAGAGGTAAGTACTGGTCACTTGCAGTTAAAATAACCTCGCGTGTATCGGTGCTATACAACAGGCACGTAAAAGGACCGAGGGGTCTTTTCGGAAAGAGATAGGGTATCGCACCCGGACTCCCTTGTATCTAACTTTGTCTGCTCGCCAAATAGTTAATTCTGCACGGCGAGGGTAAATAAAAACAAACAATAACTAATGTGGTTTGCACTGCATATCAGGAGAAAAGCACCACGTATAATGGACAAAGTGACTACAATGTATATTTCAATTAGCACTCCATATAATGTAAAAAGCTCTACGTATAATGTGTTATATGCTACGCAATATAACAATTATATTGCATATATTGACATGCATATAAAGACATTACTACCTCCTACAGCATTAGTTATATTACGTATAACAACGAAAGTACAGCATATACATAAACTAGTACCACACATTATAACAATTATAATGCACAATATGTCATATCTACCACATATAACGACATATCTACTGCATATTATATAATTATGGACTTTTCAGCTGTTATACATGATGTGATATGCACCAACAAAATCATTATTGACCGAGGCACTAGCCGAGGTTAATAATTATTTATTTGGTACATATCAACATCATGTATAACAGTTGAAAAGCCCATAACTGTTTTATTATATAACCCTCAATTTACGACATAGTAATTCCATAACGTACGGATAAAGGCGAAGGATATTAATAGGCGGCTCATGGGATTCCCCGATCTTCCCCTGTTACTATTTATAAAACTGGTGCATATCAGAAAAAAAGGTGCATATCGCAAGATATTTTTTCTAAAAAGTTACTTTTTAGCCATTGAAAAAGCGTCTATTTCTAGGTTATATAATAAAATACAATATCCACCGGATATCATATATTAAGACGGTCATGGCGTTCCATACTAACAGGTGAACTAAATATTGCTGTCAGATGCTACATCTATTGATTAATTTACATGAATGCGGACAGTGAGGGCATTGGTGATACTGTAATTATATACAAAGTACCCCTCGAGTCTTCACAGTAATCTGATGTAAAAAGACCAGAATCGGCAGGCGCAACTCTTATATTGTCGCCTATGTTGGCACGATGGGATACTTTTATCGTCGTCTATATGTTCGTCATGCTTTTCGGTTTGGCCTACGACACATGTTTTCCTTCGAACACTCTCATCTTTTATCATAGGTACATAGAGAATATTCAGACTCGATGTGTTCGACAACGTCACATAGGTAATGAGAATGACGGCGGGTACCACATATGTGAAGACGTTATGGACAACTCAAAGCCTTGTCTGATGTATTCATTCGGGTAGGTTAATCGATATGCTAGTACGTTACCAAATTGTACAAAGGAAGCACCATTGTACGTAAAGATGATCGTGTCTAGAGGATTTGTGTTTTAATGACACACCAGTTTGATATCATGTTAAGTTGAATTTGGCGTGTAACTACGCGGTATACACTTCTACCTTTTCGCAAGGAGATTTATTTAGGCCGTTTAAACATATTGACTTCTCAGCAATGACTTCAGTGACTTCTCGGGTGATGCTGTGTACAGGCTCACCTAAGTTTTCACTGTACACATATGTATCTATACGCCAAAATAAATGAAGTTTCACTTAAATTAAACTGTATTTCATTTATACCACAATATGTATTTATTAAACACACTAAGAGTCATTTATATACTAGTATAGGCAAAAGGGTCTGGCCATAATGTTGTGAGAACTTGTGGCCAGACCCTTTTGCCTATACTAGTATATGATATATATGTACAATGTATAATGTTGAATAATTTTATATGGCAATAAAATATGTTTAAACTAAAAGTCATTTATGTCATTGCATTCACAATTTGCACACATCATGGTAATATAAATATATAAACACATGTCAGGATCAGGTTTCAAACCGTCAATTAATAAAATTATAATCATTATTTCTGTCATGTGATACTTAAAGGAACGTAATCAATTTTTTGTAATAGTTTTAAAATGATTAAACAATCAAAATGCATCTTTCTGGAGAAGTGGTGTTTTAGTCCCTACCGGACATTCTTACAAACGTTATGCGTGTACGTCACTCGTGCACAGGGGATTAAGAGCATGCTGTGCCAGGGACATCGTCTGATTATGAACCGCCTCTGGTTGCAAGGTCCCGAATGTGAATGTTGTGAGTTACATCTCCGCAGATGCTATATGTAGTTTCTGTCCTCTGTGTTAACCCTTTCCCACATACAGGCGCCTCTTCAACAGACAATTTTTTTTAAAAACATTGTGACAAATCTATTCAAAAAGTATTCTTTCTTCATAGAGCGTTTCGATATCCGTAGATGTTTTCAAAGTCGTCTCCGGCATATTTATTGTATATAGAAAAGGTTTAAAGAGTATTGACGTATCATAACGAGGAGCCCTGGTGTCTTAACTATATGTTATACAACTTGCACTTTGTCGTCATTAAACATGTCTTATCCATTAGGTTTTGATTGATTGATAGATTGATTGATTGATTGGGGTTTAACGTCATTTTTAACAATTTCTCAGTTATATCACGGCGGCCAGTTCTCCATGCATTTCCTGGTTTTCACACACCAGTACTCCACACAACAATCTTCCCAAGCAACTGGCTGCTTTTCCACATAGACTTAGCCCATTGGTGGAAGACGAATGACGCATGATTAGGTTTGGAAGCTACACAGTAGGAGTCGGAACACGTATGCGAATCCGAGTCGTTACTGGTCATAAATTCCCTATGATGGCGTTTCTTGTTGCTCATTTTGTTTATTTCGTTGCAGAAACCGAGGAGATTTTTCTTTCGATGACGGAGTGTCCGACCGGTATGGGTGTTATGTGCATTCATTTGATCCATTGTGAGTGTTTATTATTGATCCCTTTCCTAAATACAATTAAAATTGTATATTTGTAAACATCTAAGCTAAATATGGTTAATCTCTATTAATGAAAGTTCAAATATTAGCTTAAACAAACTGACAAAAGGACATATTCTAACCTTAAGCAATTTCCCCTATTGCTACAACGCAAAATGTCGATAGCCGCATATGATTCAAAATGTGTCAACATGTGGGAGTGGGTGTTTTCAAATAGTGCTGTTTTAAGGCTTTCCAATTTTAATTTGAGTTTTGCATCGAAATAAGATGCTGTAAAACATGTGGCAATAATAACTGTTTAAAACGGCTCAATGCTAGCATGTGTGTATTCCAAATTAACTGCCATAGCGTTAGGTATTAACCTAGCACTTGTCCGCTGCAAACATAAGATGAGGTTTCTTTTACAACGTTTCAAAATGCTAATTGTTAAGCTCTACGTCGTCTGATGGGATGGGTCATTCTCAACATCTATATCGTTTAAAATTAAAACAATCTATAATTTAATATTTCCGCCATATGAATTATAGAGTGTTTTTATTTTGAAATATATAACTCTTATTTACTACGGAATATAACTTGTTAACATATCACCATCTATAGTTTGGTCCAAAGTGTGTATTCTTGCAAGTAAGCTTCTTGAGAAGGAATATAAAAAAACAAAAAACGCAGCAATGCAGTATACATTTTAATCGAAAATGTCATTGACTTAAACACATTCGACTGTAAAGGTTTGCCTTACACGTCCCAGGTTATCAAAGAATAAAGATATTCGAATAGAATTTAGTTAGGACTTTGGACAACTTTCAAATCGATTATCCTTTAAAACGTCATCTACTTTAGATGTTTGAAAAGCGATCTATAATTGACATAGTGTTTACCCGAGGACAAACACGAGAGATATGGACACATGAGAGTATGTTTCGCGATGTTTAATGTAAACATACCTACATGTATCGACAGGGTTGAAATCATGGAAAGGTGTATTGGCTTTTAACACCGATTTCACCTGTTTTCAAGTTATATTATGATGACCAGTTAACCTAACTTTGTTTTTCCTGGACTTCTCGAACCAGTACTCAACACATTATGCTAGCTTCCCACATATTCGCAGATATGTTTCTTCGTGTTTCAGTGATGGTCAAATAATCACCAACATTCAACAAAAGTAACATTCCACTCTATCGGTATTGATGATATGTTTCTTCGTGTTTCAGTGATGGTCAAAAAGGTCACCAACATTCAGCAAAAGTAACATTCCACTCTATCGGTATTGATGATATGTTTCTTCGTGTTTCAGTGATGGTCAAAAATATCACCAACATTCAACAAAAGTAACATTCCACTCTATCGGTATTGGTGGCAAAGATGATACTAACGGAAAGATATTGACCTTAAACACAATTAAAAACAAACTTCACCATTCACAGGTACAGTTTACACATTCACACAGGTGTCGTCTCACTTTGCTAACTTTTAGTTTTAATGTAAGATTTTTGGGGCAAAGTGAGACTAGGTCAACATGTGTGAATAAGCCGGTGGATGGACGTTTTGACACGGACGGTTCGTCCTGGGACTTTTTGGCCTGGACATTTTGGCCAGTCATATGTTTTTAAATAGGACTATTTATGATAAGTACATTATATTAATAATATTTATAATATAAATGTACTTTCACACATTTTTAATCCAACTACAATGTTGTTATCTAATTAACTATTAATTACAAACATATTATTTTTCATCATGCAATTTTAATCCAAACTACATTATTGTTATCTAGTTAACAGTTCAAAGCTAAAAACAACAATTACCTTTTTGTTACAGTTTTTTAATGTGATAATTGATAAAGTTATTATTTAGAACTAATTAGTCTGATAATCATTATTTTTAAGAATGTGTTCACAATACCTTCTGTTTTAATTAAAACATGAAAACACTTCGTATTTTAGATAAAAATATATCTTGATAATAAAATAATAAATAAAATTAATATTTGTTTTTGTTATAACTGGCTTTTAGACCTGTCTGGCCAAGAAGACCTATTTGATAAAGAATGGCTGGCGAAAAAGATCTCGGCCAAAAGGTCCTTGGGCGAAACATCCCGGTCAAAACATCCGTCGGCCAAATCGTCCATCAGGGGCAATCTTGGTTTTTCAATGTTCAGCTCTCCTAATTTAATATTATCGACCTATTATTTGTATAATATTTTAACCCTGTGCAGTTGGAGTTATTATATGATGTAGTATTTATATTTCGTTAATTACAATAATGTATTTTATTAGTTGTTACTTTTTTTGTTATTGACAATTATTTTACATATAGTATTAACATTTTATTAATCACATTTATAATCATAATATTAATCTAAATTATTATTGCTTTTAATTGATAGTTTGCACAATAGATTAATAGCAGACTATTTTACAAATATGTAGCCATAATCATTGAAGTTCTCCATGACTGAAAGTTTAATCATTGAATTGAGTTGAAAACATTGAGGCAACATAAGGAATTGCTCATTTTGAGTAACATCTCCTTTTACAACAATCTTTTTAAAGATCGTCTGCTGCAGGCGCCTCAAAAAGATATTTAGGCTACAAAGGGTTAAGAGTATTACTCAACAATACTGACCGTGTCCTTTGTTCAATGATATGTCTAATCATCGATGGCTTCACGCGGAAAATAAGTGGCAGACCGACAATTTCTCGAAAACACGCAAATGTCACCAACACAGACAAAAAGTGACCATTGAATAAAAAAGAAACTGATTTTGATGTGTTTTATTATAGGAAACTGTAAAATTATAATGACTAAAACTATTTGATATTTGAGTGAGGAAGTTTTTTTTTCAAAAATCACAGATGCTATTGCTTTGAAACTTCACACACTTTTCGAACATAATCAAATGACCTCGCAGGACAAGTCCCATAACTCTTTATCAGATTTTGACACAATTATGCCCCTTTTTGGACTTAAGAAATTTGGTTAAAGTTTTGCATGGAAGACTTTTTCTCTCAAACCACAGATGTTATTGTTTTAAACCTTTCCACACTTAGTGGACATCAAATGACCTTGCAAGACAAGTCTCAAAACAATTATGCCCCCTTTTTTACTTAGAGATTCTGGTTTTAGTTTTGCGTGCAACTACATTACGAGTCCAATACTCTGTATTTACTTGATGCATTTCATTGACACTTCAAACAGCCCTTTCCAACTATCACACATATATATATATATAATTAAGTTAGATAACTCTGTTCTGCATTTACTGCATGTTATAGCCCTCTTTTGACTTAGAAATTATGGTTAAAGTTTTGCATGCAACGATATTAACAATCCTTATCCTAGTAATTACTTGATGCATTGCATTGAAACTTCATACAACCCTTTCCAACCATCACACCTATAAAACAATCAAGTTTGATAGTTTTTTCCAGCATATAATGCAAATTATGGCCCTTTTTCTACATAGAAATAATGGTTAACATTTTGCATGCAAGGTATCTCAGTAACCAATAAAGATATTGACTTGAAACTTCGCTCATATCTTCAGGGGTGTCAGACAGTCAAGTTATATACATTTTTTATGAATTTAGTACAAAGTATGACCCTTGTTTGCATGCATGGTACTATCATGCACATGTCTCTGTAACTCAGGGATTGATTTAAAACTTCTTTATAGGTATCAAACAGTCAGGTTAGGTAATTTCTGATTGATATTATTATAAATTATGGCCCTTTTTGAAATGTTGGTTAAAATTTTGCATACAAGGCCTTTTCTCATAAACAGCAGATGCTATTCATATAAGACTTATCCAACTTGATTTATAGTTTTATCCTATCAAGCCACTATCTCAGTAACAACTGTTGTTTATAGTTTCAAATGGGTAAATAGTCGAGCATGCTGTTTTGCGGACAGCTCTTGTTTTACTTAAACAATCAATGTTCCGAGTCATTTTAAATGCGTTTCACAACTGGTTTATAATACAATATACAATAAACATAAACAGCCCTCACACTATAACCTATGCCGAAGAAGCTCTTGATGAATGTTTCAGAGCAATAAATATATAGATAATTAGAACGACATATTTATTAACCTTTTTAAATTAATTTCAATTGACTCTACGAACTTTCCAGTTCATTTAAAGTGGCGATGTTTGTAATGATATGGGCATCGGAATGAGGTCATGTGACGTCCCAATGTGACGTCTTCGTGTACTGTCAACATATCGGCGGCACTTAAAAGTCCATGGACTTGCTCATTTTCATTAAAATCGGACCAAACATCATCGCTATGCCTATATTGGATCTTACAACACTGACTATAAAGTCATCTAGAATTTATCTTATGCACTTACATATGTTCGTTTTGTTTGACTAATGAAATATAACGAAACAGCAAACGATCGGTTCTATACAAACAAAACACACGGCAATCACCTCGTCTCTATCTCCTTTGATTATATTGGTTTTCTCCCCTGTTTTATTTATGACTATTTTGTAGGCGACACAATGATTGGATGATGCAATGGTATAACGAAATCATCCGAAATTTGTTCTAGCGAGCGAGTTTATGTCTAGTTTTAATCAGATTGGATACTAGTAGGACTTGAACTATAATGTGTACGTGTTGACAGACTTACTCACCTAACACAGATGCAACAAGACTAAATTTTGCCTGAAGTGATTTATTTTATTTTTTACAGGAAAGGATAGATATTCTTAAAATAGACACAGAAGGTGCGGAATGGGACGCTTTGACCGAAATGTGTAGTGGCAACATACTCACTTCTGTGAAACTTCTGATTGTAGAATTTCACGTTTGCGTACAGGACTGCGGGGACGGGAGACATAGAAAACAGGAACAGTACGTGCAATACCTAAGTGTATTCAAGTTGCTGTACGATATAGGTTTTCGCGTTTACTTTTTTCGGATGTGGCCGTATTGTCATTTCCAAGAAAATGGGATAACACGTACCACGTGTCATGAAGTACACATGATTAACGAGTCTTAGAATGATACAATGATACAATGGCATTATCTGGAAATGCTTGCGAATACGAACACTTTAATTTCTTATATCTATTGGCTGTCGGTAGTTTATGCACAGGCGTCCAAGTGTTTTTATTTGATAAAAGAAATGGGAAAAAACAGACACTACCTCGTCTAGATACTACAAATTGCCCACATGCTATACTAATAATGACCGTAAAGATTTCATATGAGAACATTTGGGGAATCCCTCCCAGGACCGTGTTTCTATAAATAGCCTCTATATGGTTCATATTGTATAATAATAACGCGTTTTTATTAATACCATAAAGAGATGTTATTTATACATGTTGTACACGGTCCTGTGTTGGATTCCCCAAATTATCTCAAACAATTACATTAATGCATTATTATTTCAGCATAGGATCATATAGACAGACTATTTGTATCATCTTCATGAGGTATTGTGGGGTTTTTCCCCAATTTTGTTCTCAAATGAAAATCGCACGCCTGTGGTTTATGACGCGGATTTCCCTTCCAACTGTAAAACATACGATGTATTAATGACGCCTTGTTTCCTTGGATACACCATGTAGACGTTTGTATACCTTCGATTAAATGAAGCACACGAAACACGTGCCACCTTTGTAACCGAAGATCAATGCATAGACCACTATATGTAATTGCACAGTTCGAGCTTAAGTCACAGAGACTTCCAAGAAAATCCTTAACCCTTTCCAATATGTAGACGAGTCTTGACGCATTTGAAGCAGACGACTATTGAAAGCAGTGTGACTAAATAGACAATTGTATTGTCTTCTTTTATTACAACGTTTTTAATATTTGTTCAAGTAATTATACTTGCATTTAAGTATTTTCCATAACTCTGTCAAAATGTTTTTTCGAATTCGACTGTGGCATATTTGTGGGAAACCAATCATTAGATATTTCCTTTCCGTGTAAAGTTTGTAAAGCTAAATAAACCTGCATACACAGCACGTACGACCTGTGTAAAACGATTATCTATGTAGGAATCCACGTAGATCTGTATATGGAACTGCATTGGGCAACCAAGAGTCAAAGAGGGTGTCAATGTTCTTCTAAACCTTTTCCCACATTTAGACAAATTTTGACGACTCTGAAGCAGACAATTTTTGAAAACATTCTGACAAAGCAAGCAATTTCTTCAACCCATTTCAATACGAGCAAGTTTTCCCCTTGCCACATTCATAAAATATGTTTTATAGAATTTATACTCTAAATACTGAAAAAGATGCGAAATAGGAGACGTTTGAAAACATTGTGAACAATGAGAAATTGCTCAAATTGAGTGATTTCTCTTTTTGTCAAAATATTTAAAACTTTTTTCAAGTAATTATACTTTCATTCTAAGAGAATTTCCATGTGTTTGACGTTTGTCAATATTCCTTCAAGACTGGCATAGTAGATTGAATAATTAAAGTAGAGCTCTATTTTACAGATCAATTTGTGATTTACGTTTTCAGCCTTATTTAGATACGCTAACTATTAATAAATATCGAAATTCTCTTTCGAGTGTGCGTACCTCATCACATAGCTATTGAAACAGGAAGATGGGCAAAAACAATTAGTAAGCCAATTTGTAAAAGGTTTTGTTTTTCATGTCAGTTGATAGAAGATGAATTTCGTTTCATTTTGGAGGCTGATATACAATTGTATATAAGGGATACACATGTATGTAATTGATTGTGAGGGTAAATTTAAACATTTATTTATCAAATTATAAATTTTATAATCATAATTTTGCACTACATTTATAAGAACTCCTAATGACAAATTTGTCTTTTCGTTTCGGACACGATTGGTCTTAATAGGTTTTATATCTCTATATTTGTTTTGTTATTTGTTTTTTGTTATAGTAAATTCAGTTTGCATCTTGTGTCTTGCTTGCATACAAGCATGTTTATGTGTATGTAGTTAGGTACATCTAAACAAGCGTGTATATGTAATGAATTGTATATATCATTATTTTTTGGTATTATTTTGTATATTTCACTGTTGTATGCTTTAATAACCACATGGGTCTATGGCCTTCTAGTGATATTTTGAATAAAACTAAACTAAACTTCAAAGTACAGTCAAACCTGTGCTAACGGTCACCTGTTATAAGCACCACCTGCCTTAAGTGGCCAGTTTCAGACCCTCCCGTCGAAATTTACTATATAACTTAACTGCAATAGGCGGTCATCTGGTCAACGCGGCCAGCGGCCAACATTTTTGGTCCCAAATGCATTAAAAACCTCCTAAAACGGCCACCAAATGAACAAATTTTACCGTAAAATATCGATTTTGGCATATGAAAATTTCATTACGGCCACAGAATTAAACCAATTAAATCAAATAATTATAATATATCTCCAATTTAAAATAAGTTGCTTTTAGTTGAAACTTTCTTAATTGGCCGTAAACAAACCAAACAAAGCTGTTATTGTGTTCTACATAATCGCCATTTTTCCGACTCAAACCAAACAAAGCTGTTATTGTGGTCTACATAATCGCAATTTTTCGGACCGTGTAATGCGTGATAGTTTTCACATCTCTATTTTTAGCTCGCGTAATTGGTAAAATAGACAGATCAAAGTGTTTTGTGTAAACACGTTAACTGTGAAAAAGTCGGCATGTAAAAAGATTAAAGAAGCTAACGTTTTTGAGACGATAATTAGAATGGCAGTTTGTTCGTGTTTTTAACGAACGATAAGGAATTACAGTAACTCATTAAGTTCACACTTGTAAACAGCGCTAATTGTTGAAAAATATAAACTTTGGAAATGATTTATTGTGATTTAAATCATAAATGTTTTGATTGTCAGCGTGTTAACAATGCCACCAAAACGGAAGTGTTTGACTTTGGATGAACGTGTTGAGGTTGTGAAACTGTGAGAGTCCGGAAAAAGAAGTAGATTTATCGCGGATAAATTAGGTGTTGGGAGGACCCAAATTCAAAACGTGTGTAAACGGAAACATGAAGTTATGGAGGAGTACGATTCGAACTCAAACCCGGAGAGTAAACGTGTTCGTCGAGTGACTGCCAATGATGAGATCAATGAACTGTGTTACAAGTGGTTTTGTGATGCTACTTCGCGAAAGGTTAACGTTAAACTTGAGACTGGAATCCCAGTCCAAGCAGAAGAAAATCACTGATTTTTTTATATAAATTTACCCATCAACTGTTACTGTGGTTAAGACAATGAGTGGTACATAAACAGACAAATGAATTAAATAAAGAATAAGATTCAAAATGTTTATTATGGTATACATGTATTTCATGGATCAATGCAAGTTAAATAAAACAATTTTCAATTTCAGCTGTTTTTTGTTAATTTTCTATTAAAAAAATGGTTATTAAATCCCTCGAAATATAAGTGTATGTATACATAGTATCACATACATGAAAAAAGAATATGTGCCAAAATATCGGTGAAAATTGATGACCCTGTAGTAGACAGCCACCTGTCTTAAGCAGCCAATTTGGCCCTTTCCCTTGACTGGCTGCTTAAGACAGGTTTGACTGTACTCTGTCGCATATTTGTTGTATGTGGGAAAGGGTAACGTACGTATACTTGAACTTGAACTGAGCACCGTGAAGAAACCATTTGTAAATTTGTTTCCGTGTAAAGGGTGTAAAGCCAAATGAGTCTGCACGGAGAGCACTTGCAGCCAGCGTAGACACAGATTTATTTGAGACTCTGCATATAGATGCATCTAGGTCTACACTGGTCGATCATGATTCACGGTTCTAAGAAAAGTATAAATCCTTGCTCACATTTAGACGCTTGTTGACGAATTTGAAAAAGACGATTATTAAAGCATTGTGACAAAATGAACAAAACCTCATTTTTTCCACATTGGTCAAGAGTCATAGATGGTTTTGATAAACTGATTAACTGATTAACTCTTTGCCACATGTTAACGTATGTTAACCCTTTTCCACACGTAGACTATTTTCAACGCATGTTGAATAGACGACATTTGAATTCATTGTGGAAAAAGGAGAAATTGCTAAAACAAGAAACCATTTAACACTTACATATGTATATGCTTCTTGGTGTATATGAAGCAGACGACTTTTAAACCCTTGTGACGAATGGACACATGTTCCAAACTAATATTTTTTTCCTTTTGCCACAATGTTTTAAATTCATTTCTTCAGTAATTATACTTTAGTTATTATATTTTTTCAACATTTATAGCGGTTTTCTCCCTTTTGTCACACTTCTTTTAAAGTCGTCTAGCGCTGATTTGGTGTATGTGGGAAACTGTTCAGGTACGTATACTTAAGCTGCGCTCAAAGAAAGACAATAGTAGTAATTTTCTTTCTGTGTAAAGTTTGTAAAGGCTAATAAACATGCACACAAAGCACGTGCAATAAATGACGACGTAGATCTCTATCTCGATCTATAGAATCAAAGAGGTTTCCAAGAAACTTTTACACCCTTTTCCACATGCATTTTGACTCCTTTTCATCAGACGACTTTTGAAAAACATTGTGACAAATTAAGAAAAAGCTAAAACAAAAACAATTTCTCAATTTGTCACAATGTTTCCAACTATATAGAGTTATTCAAACTTTCAACGATGGATAGTTTCAAACATTCGACTATCGAAAACATTGAAATAAAAGGAGAAATGGTCACAACGCTTAATTTCTTCTTTCGTAACAAATTTATCAAACTTTCCAGTAATTATATTTTCATTTAAAGATATATAAGATACTTTTGTTCAAGTTATTTCCAGGTCCTCTTGTTTAAATTTGTTGTGTGTGGGAAAGGGTTTCAGTAGAAGCAAAGAATGCAATTTCTCCTTTTGCCATAATGTTTTCATTTATTTCATCAATCCCTCTATATAGATAGTTTCCACCGTTTAGCTTTGTTATATTCAAAGTTGTCGTGACGCTGATTAATGGTTAACGTACGTATACTTGACCATGAGTAATTTCCAGTCTTCGTAAAGTTAATAAACCTGCACACAGCGCACTTGCCAACTGTGACAAACCGCATACATCACTTTACGGAGCTGCACCGATCGATTAAGGATAACAGGAGGTTCCTAGAAACTTCTTAACCCTTTCAAATATTTAGACAAATTTAGACGAATTTGATGCAGACGACATTTGAAAGCAGTGTGATAAGTTTGCAAAACGAGCAATTTCTCCTTTATCAACAACGCTTTCAACTTTGTTGTAAAGTAATAATACTTTCATTTAGGTTTTTTCCACACTTCTGTCTAACTGTTTTCAAAGTCGACTGTAGCATATTTGTGGTAAAGAGTAACTTGATCTGCGCTACGAGAAAAATATCATTAGAAATGTTATTTCCGTGTACAGTTTAAAGCTAAAGAAACCTGCACACATAGCAAGTGTGACCTGTGTATATGCTGGTCTATGTACGAACGCGCATATATCTCTATCTGGAACTAAATTGGTCAACCAAGAGTAATAGGCGTGCCACGAAACTTCAAAACCTTTTCCCACATGTAGATGTATTTCGACGACTTTGAAGCAGACGACTTTTGAAAGATAGTTATAAGATAGTTATAAGAAACTGTTTAACCATTTCGAAAAAAAGTTTTCCTTCTGTCAGATTTAAAAAAAAAAAATACGTTCATAAGAATTAAAACTAAATTCATAAAAGAAGAAAAGAAACAGGTGCAGTTTGAAAACACTGTGAAAAAGGGAAAAAGGCACAAATTGAGTGATTTCTTTTTATGCCACAATGTTTAAAACTTTATTCAAGTACTTTCATTCTAAGAGATTTTCCATGCGTATGCCTTCAAAATACTCTGCCGCATATTTGTTGTATGTGGGAAAGGGTTAACGTACGTATACTTGCACTTGAACTGTGCTCCGTGAAGAAACCATTACCTAAGTGATTTCCGTGTAAAGGTTGTTAAGTCAAATACGTCTGGACACAAACAATATGCGGCCAGCGTAGACACAGGTCCATTTCAGAATCCGCATAAAGCTGCATCTAGATCTACACCTGTCGATGATGATTCACGGTTCCATTAAATGTCTTCACCTTTGCTTACATACAGACGCTTTATGACGAATTTGAGGAAGACGAGCTTGGAAAGCATTGTGACAAAATGAACAATTCCTACTTTTGCCACATTGGTCATGACTCACAGAGGGTTCTAATAAACCGATTAACTTTTTGCCACATGTAGACGCTTTTTGACGAATTTGAAGAAGACGAGTTTTAAAAACATTGTGACAAAAATGAACAATTCATTCCACCTTTTGCCACATTGGTCATGAGTCACAGAGGGTTCTTATAAACTGATTTACTCTTTGCCAAAAGTAGAAGTATTTTGACGTATATTATTAACCCTTTTTTTCACGTATCCTTTTTAACGCATATTGATTAGACTACATTTGAATTCATTGTGGCAAAAGGAGAAATTGCTGAAACACTTCTTTTTTAGCCACAATAGTCATGAATCACAGAGAGTTCTAAGAAACCTTTTAACCCTTACATACATGTAGACGCTTCTTGATAAAGAAGACGACTTTTTGACCATAGTGAAGAAAGGACAATTGATCGAATGATTGGAGTTTAACCGCGTTTTAACATTTGTCAGTCATATCACGGTGGCCAGTTCACCTACTCATATGTTTCCTGACTTTCTCACATCAGTACTCCACACAAAAATCTTCCAAAGCAACTGGCGGCTTTTCCACATAAACTTAGCCCATTGGTGGAAGACAAATGACGCATGTCGCATTGACTTTTATCGAACATCGGAAAGAAAGTTGGCGAGCAGGGGTTCGAACTAACAACCCCTGGATTGGCAGCCCGCGTCGCTCGTCGCTACCGTCTGAGCTATAGGGTCTCGGGAAGACCTATGGACAAAATGTTCAAAACAAATAATTTCTCCTTTTGCCACAATGTTTTAAATTATTTTTTAAGTAAATACACTTTCATTGATATATAATTTCCATATTTATAGAAGTTTTTTCCCTTTTGCCTATCGATGTTTTTAAGGTCGTCTGGCTCTGATTTGTTGTATGTGGGAAAGTGTTAAGGTATGTATACTTAAGCTGCGATCGAAGAAAAACAACAATTAGTACTGTTCTTTCCGTGTACAGTCTGTAGAGCCTTATAAACCTGCACACAAAGCACGTGCAATAAGTGTCTACGTAGATCTCTATCTGCAACTACAGAATCACAGAGGTTTCCAAAAAATCTTCTACACCCTTTCCCACATGCATTTTGAGTCCTCTACATCAAATGAGTTTTGAAAACATTGTGAAAAACGCGGAAATAGCTCAAAACCAGCAATTACTTCTTTTGCCATAATATTTTCAACTATATAGGGTTTTTATATTTTCAACTATAGAAATTGCATAGTGGTTTTCAAACAGGTAGATTTTGAAACTATTGATTCAGCAGTATAAAGGGCTCACAACGAGAATTTTTTTTTTTGCGACAATGTTATCAAAGTTTACAGAAATATCATTTTCATTTACATGTAGAGCGATTTCCCATACTTTTGCCAAATTTATTTTAAGGTCGTCTTGTTCAAATTTGTTGTCTGAGGAAAATGGTTAAAGAACAAGCAAAGCAAGCAATTTCTCCTTTTGCCACAATGTTTTTATTTATTTTCATTAAATCACGCTTTCATTTATAGATATTTTCCACGCTTTTTATATTTAAAGTCGTCGGTTGCATATATGTTGTATGTTTGAAAGGATTATAACGTACGTATACTTGAACTACGTCTAATAATGAAAACCAACCATTATTAATTATATGTCCGTGTAAAGATTTTCAAGTCAAATAAACCTGCACACAAAGCACTTGACCCATGTTTAGATAAACATTCTATATGAGAAACCGCATACATCTGTAACTGGATCTGCACTGGTTGATCCAGAGTCACAACAAGTTCCAACAAACTTATAAACCCTATCCAACATGTAGACGCATTTTGACGAATTTGAAGCAGACGACTTATTGAAAGCAGTGTGACGAAAGGAGCAATTGGGCAATTGTGCAAAACGAGCAATTTTTCCTTTTCAACAATGTTTTCACCTTTTTTAAAGTAATGAATATTCATTTCGGTATTTACCAAAGACGTATGTTGCATATGTGTTTGTGCATTGTAAAGAGTTAACGTATACTTAAGCTGCGCTCCATTAAAGCCAACAATTAGTAAATTATTTCAGTGTTAAGTTTGTCAAGCTAAATAAACATGCACACAAAGAACGTGCGACCTGTGTAAAAGCAGATCGATGTGAGAATCCGCATATATCTCTATCTGGATCTACAGAATCACAGAGGTTTCCAGAAATTTTCTACACCCTTTCTCACATATTTACTCCTCTAAATCCGACGACTTTTGAAAACTTTGTGACACATGGAGGAAAAGTTAAAAACGAGCAATTCACTAATTGTTCACTAATTTTTTCACAATGTTTCCAACTATATACATTGTAGAGTTATCAAACTTTTAACGATAGATATATTTAAACAAACGACCATCGGAAACATTGAATCAAAAGGAGAAATGGTAGCAAAGATAAATTTCTCCTTTCGCTCCTTTCGCGACAATATTATTAAACTTTCCAGTCATTATATTTTTATTTCAAGAGATTAAGGATACTTTTATTATTTTAAGGTCGTCTTGTTCAATTTTGTGGGAAAGGGAGGGTTAAAATACAAGCAAACAAAAACAATTTCTCCTTTTGCCACAATTTGTTCATTCATTTCATCAATCGCTCTTTCATTTATATATTTACCACTTTTTCGCTTGTCATAAAGCGATTGATGGTTGAAGTATGTGTACTTGAGCTACATGTACACCCCATAAACACTAACCATTAGTAATTTCCGGTCTGTGTAAAGTCAAATAACCCTACACATAACGCACGTACCAACTGTGTAGACGAATATTAATGTGAGAAACAACATACATCAATATATGTAACTGCGCTAGTGGATCAAGAGTCACAGAGAGTTATAAGAACAAACTTATAAACGCTTTCCCACACGTAGATGCATTTTCACGAATTTGTTAGCAGACGACTTTTGATAGATGTGTGACAAATGGAGGAATTGCTTAACAAATTCTCCTTTAGCAACAATGGTCACGAGTCACAGAGGGTAACCCTTAGTCACATGTAGACACATTATGTATTTGTTAACGGAAACATTTTCAAATCGAATAAATTCTCCCTTTGACTTAGACTTTCATTGATATACATTTTACACATGTATAGATTCAATTTTTTACTTTTGTCTTGATGTTTTTAAAATTGTCTGTCGCTGACCTGTTGTATGTGAAAAAGGTTTAAGTACGCATACTTAAGCTGCGCTCAAAGAAAAACAATCATTAGTAATTTTCTTTCCGTGTAAAAACAAATAAACCTGCACAAAAAGCACGTGCCAAGTGTGTCGACGTAGATCAGTGTGAGACTCCGCATACATCACTTTACGGAACTACACTGATCGATTAAGGGTCACATATGGTTCCTAGAAACTTCTTAACCCTTTCAAACATTTAGACGCATGTAGACAAATTAGAAGCAGACGATCTTTGAAAGCAGTGTGATTAAAGGAGCAATTTCTACTTTAGCAACAATGATTTCAACTTTTGTTCAAGTAATGATACTTTCATTTAGGTATTTACCATACTTCTGTCTAGATGTTTTCAAAATCGCCTGTAGAATATTTGTGGGATAGAGTAACTTGATCTGCGCTACGAGAAAATTAATCATTGGATATTTAATTTCCATGTAAAATGTGTAAAGCTAAAGAAACCTGCACACAAAGCACGCGCGGCCTGAACGCTGATCTCTGCAGGAATCTGCATAGATCTCTATCTGGAACTACATTGGTCAACCAAGAGTCAAAGGCGTGCCAATAAATGTCTAAACCCTTTCCCAATTGTAGATGCATTTTGACGACTTTGAAGCAGAAGATTTTTCAAAGCATTCTGACTAAAGAAGCAAATTCACCCTTTGCGACAAGGATCACGAGTCACAGAGGGTTATAACAAACTTCAAAACCCTTCCCAAAACGGACAAGTTTTCCTTTTATTCCTGCATACAGAGCACCTTCGGTCAGCGTAGACACAGATCCATGTGAGAATCCGCATATAGCTGCATCTGGATCGATCATGATTCACAAAGAGTTCGAAGAAAATATAGTCCAAATATAGACGAGTTTTGACCGTAGCCTCGTTTCAACATTATTAACGTACGTTGTATGATCCATATAAGGGATGACGTTCCAGCATCGATCCGACTTAATCTTGTTCTGCCATGGCCGCTACCCAAGGAACGTATTTTCTTTATTTATCCAGATTGTCAATGGTCTTTAGAGCTTTATCTATCTTCAGATCTACGGACCTGTGGGTTAAAATATGATATTATCCAGGGGTTGTGACTTCGAACCCAGGCTCCGCCAACATTCTTTCTGAATTTTGACAAGAGTCACTGTGACAAGCGTCATTTATCTTTCACCAACGGGTAAACAATCTGTGCGAAAAAGCAGCCAGTTGCTATGAACTTATGTTATGTGGAGTACTTGTGGCAGAAAGCCAGGAAACACATGAATAGGTAAACTGACCGTAGTTATTTGAATGAAACATTGTTGAAAACGGCGTTAAACATGTTATTACATATACCGTTATTAGACTGAATTATTGTTATGACATATACCATTATTTGACTGAATCGTTGTTGAACACGGAATTAAACCCCAATCAATCAACATGTTATTACATATACCGTTATTTGACTGAATCATTGTTGAAATCGGCGTTAAACCCCAATCAATCAATATATTATTACATATACCGTTATTTGACTGAATCATTAGTGAAAACGGCGTAAAACCACAATCAATCAATATATTATTATATATGTATACCGTTATTTGACTGAATTATTGTTGAAAACGGCGTTAAACCCCAATCAATCAATATATTATTACATATTCCGTTATTTGACTGAATAATTGTTGAAAACGGCGTTAAACCCCAATCAATCAACATATTATTACATATACCGTTATTTGACAGAATCATTGTTGAAAACGGCGTTAAATCCCAATCAATCAACATGTTATTACATATACCGTTATTTGACTGAATCATTGTTGAAAACGGCGTTAAACTCAATCAATCAATATGTTATTACATATACAGTTATTTGACATAATCATTATTGAAAACGGTGTTAAACCCAAATCAACCAACATGTTATTACATATATCGTTATTTGACTGAATCATTGTTGAAAACGATGTTTAACCCCAATCAATCAACATGTTATTACATATATCGTTATTTGACTGAATCATTGTTGAAAACGATGTTTAACCCCAATCATTCAACATTTTATTACATATACCGGTAGAAAATAGGATATCCGATAGCTCATTTAAGAGCTTCACGCGAGCATTTAAGAGCTCCGGGAGCTCATTTTGGGAACGCCGCTTGCGCATACAGGTTCTCTAAAAGCTTACTTAAGATCTCATTTAGGAGGTTCGTGCGCGCTTGTAAGTGTTCCGGCAGCTCATGTAGGAGCCCCACGAGGTCATTCTGGAGAAGTAAAGTCATTTTTAAATAACTGAGCTTGTAGAGGGGACACACACAAAGAAATTGTTTTGGCCTTAATGAAAACCCAACGAGAAACATTAGTAACTTACCTAGGAAACGCCGTGATATAACTGAATACATGTAGAAAGCGGTGTAAAACACCATACAAACTAAAGTTATAAAAACGTAGCATGATTAAAAAAGGGTGGTTAGTAAGATTGCTCGAGAGATTTAAGTGGCTAGTCAAGTACTTATCCTTACCTTCATGCTGTCTCAGTGTTTAATGTTTTAACACGCCATCAAAACCGGATATTAAAACGGTTTTATAAAAACAAAACTGTGACTACAAACTTTCTGATTTACGGATTTTATATCGTTCAATTACTTTCGTTAAAAAACACCGCCTTTATCCTATAATCTTTAGTTAAATCAAGACGCCTTCATCTCCGTCTGTTCATACAAAGGGTCAGAATGTATGTCGGGAAATTGTATATGATAATAACCCTTTCCCACACATACGGAAATATCGAAGTATTGAAATCATTGCTCCAATAACAATTGTATGCGTTTGTCCCTATGTTTTTTTTTTCGATTCAGTCTGCGGCATATGCGTCGAAATGCGTCTTCAAACTTGTAAATCATTTACTTGATAGTAACGACAGATTTTGAAATATTGTGAGAAATCGAGCAATTGTTAAACAAATGTAATTTCTACTTCATAAGTTATTTCGCCTTTTTCTACAATGTTTTCACCACTAGTCAACCACTTTCATTAAATCGGAGGATAGGTATGTTTATCTAGTTATTTTCAAAGTCAACTGCCGTTTAGTTGTTATATGTGATTTGGGTATGTCGTCACGTAATTTATGGATGATGCTTAGTAGTTTTTTCGTAACGTGGTTACCTTATACTGTATGGATGTTTCCGGTGAAGCTATACATTTAATGATACTGCTCGCGTAGTAATTTTCAATAAAAAAGGTAGGACTGTTTCAGGTGCTGACGTCAACGTAAGATTCGGTTATGACGTCAATAACCACTTAAAAAAACACTTAAGCCATTTCCTAAAATGCCTTTAAACCGACCACAGTGTAGTTATAGCTATTAAAAGCTTCTAATTTTGCCGCGATATTTTCATAAGTTATCTGCTAAAAATAAGTTCAAATGCGTCAATAGGAGGTTAACGAATACATGAGAAACTCGAAAGTCCATAGATTATCTAAAGTATAATTATAAATTGTAGACTGTCGTCCAATTTTGCGTGTTGCCATTCCCGTATACATTGCTAAATTCGATAAATGTTTTTTAAAATTACTATTTATACTTGTACAGTCACCAACATCCTTCTGCAATGGAGATACCGGTAACTCTAACTAATGGAGCATTGGCTTTGTGGTTAGATATGTTTACGTCCAGTTATGTATTAAACAATCTTTCTGTTTTAGGATGCTTTGTTGCAAGACGCCTAAGTCGCCAGGTTGGAACTATATAATACTATCTTTCCGACAACATGCATCCGCCTTTTGACGTATCTGCAACATATTGCAAAACAGATTGTAATGAGCAATCCTTTCTGTAGTTTCAATATTCCCGATCTAACAATTTTCTTACTGACATTTATAAATATTTCCAGATTGTATTAATATATGAACAACTCTATCGGAATTGATTTGATTGGTTGATTTTTCATATGGCGAGCAGAGATACCAACAAATAAAAAAGTACTTTTACAACAACAAAATATATACGAAAGCCCAATTAAGCCAATCAAGTGAAATTAGGGCATTATATTGCCCTGCTGTGGGGTATGAATATGACACATGACGATCATTAATGTCAGAAGTAACATTTAAATAAAAATGTACGCAAAATCCATATTTCAATTAATGTTCAGAAATAACAACGACAAAATGGTTTTATTTTCGAAGTTTCCTACAGTAAACTAGCGATAACAGGTACTCACAAGGGACACACAAATTTGCATTGTAGTTAATAAATACATGTACTTAACTGTGTCCAACTGTTTTGATGAACTGATTAATTCATGGAAATGGTTGGAACGAAACAACATATTCGAGATATCCAGTCATCGACTTATCGCGAGTCAACTGTATCTATAGGTAACACCATGCACCAAGCAAAAATAAGCATAGCTTTTCATTCTCACTCAATTTTAGTCCCAGTTACATTTAGTAAATGATTGTAAAATAAATGGCAATCAAGGTAGCCTGATTTACAAATACAGACATAATTGACGCGTCAGAAGGTTATTAAAACATAATGCGACACATTTACGAAGAATGTAGAACCAGATCAGACTGCGCGGGTGTGTATGCTTGTCTGGCTCTACACAAGTTGCAAAGCCTTAAGGTCAGTTTTCACAGAGCGTCATATTTATATGGAATACCTGAACTGTTTAATGTCGGAGTGAAGGGTTTGTGTGATCTCTTTAAACATTAAGACCACTCTACTCGAAAATAGGTATCTTCGTGAATATTCGTTGGAAAGTGTATAAAGCTAGACTTGATAAAACAAACGTTCAAGAGGAACTTTGTCTATCCATTTTTGAATGCGATGGTCCGAATGATGTATTCAAGTATCAAGTCAGTTGATTTTCACAACAGATAATGTATAATTCAAGTAATGAATGACTGAAAAAAGAAGAAAAATACAGAAAGCAACTTTTCTACATACAATGTGTGAGCGAGCGGATCGCAATTTAAAGACCTATGATTACGAGCGTCGCACCAATCAGATGACATTGTTTGTAGAGATCAATCCAGTCTGATCTGTGTCTTCACTTTTCGTCAATAAGTGACAGAGGATTTTAACAATTTTTTTTTTCAAAATAAATTTGTATCTGAAGAGCAGACGGTTCTGTCATAAGTAAGTGGTTGGTTGCTATAGCTCATCGGTAACGAAGAGTGCTATCAATTCAATGATCGTGAGTCAAAAGTAATTTTTCTTCCTAGACTTTGCCCTTCAACGGTCTTATTTAAACGATATGTAAAGTAGGTAGATCCTTAGGCAAAGTTCATATTAAGAGTAAAGTTGCAAAACAACAATGCAATATGAAGATTCAGAACACTTAACGCACTTGTAGATTGAAAACAGTTAATCTGACGCCAGATGAATTGAACTGTTAACACATACCATATTAAGAATCGGGACCTTTGACCATTCCTCTTCATAAAAACGAGGAAAATTATAGTAAACGCTCAAGTTTGATGTAAACAAAAACAATGAAAAAGATAATTACAAAACTTATCAACATATCAACGTTCAATGAGACACCCTTGAACTATAATAATATATCTATAGGCGCTACCTATTTACGAAAAAAACGCAAGATAATTATAAATAAAAATTAAAGAGCATACTTTGGCCATACAAAATGATTTATAAGTAATTGACTAGACAATGATAATGTTAATGTCATGTTTCTTGCATTATCAAAACATATTTGGAATTCGTATTGCTGTCGTCTATTGTTACGAACAGAAAATAATAAAGTAAAGACTTTTAGAAAATCAAGGAATACATTTATAATGAACGAGGTTAAAACATGAGGGCCAAGATGATCCTTAATCGATCACCTGCATTATAATAAAGAAGCAAATAGATCAGCCCTTTTCTGGTGCCACCTGGCGACTGCCTTTTTCAACCAGTCAATATGACTGGAACAAATTATGTAAGGGGTCACATTTCTGCTAAACCCTTTCCCTATTAGAGACGGTTTCTAAGGCCTATGCAACAGACGATTTAGGAAAAGATTGTCGCCATAAGAACAATTGCTCCTTATGAGGAAGTTATCCTTTTGCCACAATGTTTGATAAATAATTATACTTTGAATGAGTGAGTCAATAGCTCATGTATAGGAATTTGGGGTCTTTCATGTTGATACAATTTTTTTGCGGGAAACTACGTCGCTCCATTGACGTTAAGCCAAGATGAAGTGTAACGGAAATGACGTCACGTCCTCCTTTGGCTACGATACAGTCAAAATTTAGTTTCGGGCTAATGCTGTAGTTTTTTGACGAACAGGAAAACATATTTCTTACAGATTTCCATTTATTTTTAAATTTCGTACAAATGTTAATTCCAACATAACACAGCACTTAAATGATCTTAAATATCGATGTTTGTGACAAATATATGGACCTTCTCTATAAATGAAACTATACGTATTGAACATTCTGTTGCAAAATGAGAAATTGTTCATTATGAACAAAATTTCTTTTTTCCCACTGTCATTACAACAAAAGTAAGTTTCAGGTGCGTCAAAATCGTGTAAATGGTTGAACGAAGAAAGAAACAAACAAACAAATATCGCATGTTTTTCTTGGTAATATCGATACCGTATCCACCTATTTGCAAGTACAGTGGTCCGCATGGTCCTAGAGATCAGACCCTTTCATTCCCCCCTATTAAACAGTGCTTAGTGATTCCATCTGAATATGACCTTAAGGCAATGGCTATGATGGAATATCCAGACCAGCATACGCATTCGCACAGTCTGATCAGGTTCTACACTGATCGCCAATGAGTCGCATACTGTTTTATTAAAATTCTCGCAATGACTTTTCATTTTAATGAAATAAAATATTTATTTATCTTAACTTGTAATAAATAGACTAAGGTTGGTTTGCCTAAAGCATCACTTATTTGTATAACTACCACACACCTATTGTAGATGCTTCAATTAGTGAGCTAAAAGTCAAGTTATTTAACAGAACCAGCACAAGAAGATTTTTGATGCAAAGCATCAAAGACGTCGCGCATACTTTTGAAGCATGACTTAAAGGAAGCAGATGCAATTCAGTTCATTTAAATAACCTGTGCAAGCAGACAGGATGTAAATATTTCGAACAAGAAGGCGAAATGTCCCTTTTTTTTAAACAAGGAGGCCAATATGTGCCTATATTGCTCACCTGGCTACCATAGCCTATATAAAAAGGTTACCGAGAGCAGAAAGGGTCAATATTGACGTAGGGCTTAAACGTTTTATATGTTACGATCTATGTGATATTCAGCATGTGAGGTTTAGTCCTGAAACCATTTGGTTATCAGTTTGCTTAACATTCACTGCAACTATAATGTGTCATCAAACTGAAGTTTTTAATCCTCTAACTAGATCCATTAGATAAAAAAACCTATATGTGCTTAATATTAACATATATTACGGTTTATTGCCTCTAGTTATAAGTTAAGCGTAACACAAGCTTTGGAATGAGAGGGGAAGTCTATTCTCCTTCCAGTTTAGCAGAAGTATGATAGCAAAAACGGGAGTATATAAATAAAAAATACGAAGTAACTAAAACAAAAACGAAAGATATTTATGATCAAGATTTAGCAATATTTAAGTTCACATTTATAGTCAACATATAGTACGAATTATTAAGTCTGTTTTGTTTGTTTGCGTCACTTTAATCGTTTTGAAGATGCCAGTTGAAAACTGAAAAATAAACAAAAGAAAATGGTCAAGTCAGTTCCCCAAGAGCAAAGAGCGAAAACCAGTTGGTACGAATCGTTCATCTCGAACGAAACAATAAAATAATGAATTTTATAATCGGATGAAATCGTGAAAGCACTGAAGTAATCATAAGGTAAGGAATCAGAGACAACTTAGTCGTCTATTAAATAAGAATGACCCAAATCGCCAAGCGATGACATGCTGCATTTACAAATAATAGAACGGGTCACGTTACGAGCATGCCTATTGCATAGTTGGGTAAACGTTGTTTTTACAGATTCTAGAATTATACTGTAATATGTAGTAATTGAAATGAATCATTATTATTTTTTTACCTATTTATTTAAAAATCTCAATATTGTAAATAGGCAAAAACATCTCCAGAAACTTTTTTTTGAGCTTTGATGAATCCATATGGCACAATGGTCCTCATGCAAAAGAACAGGAGAGACAGGGGAGACAATGTACCACTGTTTAAGCCGTACTAATTGTTGACTAATTTGATTGTTATCTGCTCTTGTTATCATTTTGCTAATTGGCGGAAATTACCGGACATTTGTGTACATTCGGTATGTATACATCGATAGTGCGGCCGGAGGGCAGTAGAGAGATACACAGGGTACTTCAACATGGGATTATAGGGTAATAAAACTAGGGTGTTATGATATCGATATTTTTAGTCAATTTACCAATAAATAGTCGAGCCGGGTTTTTTCATCATTATCAATTTCATATAATACATGTACATTGTTACAGACATGGAGCTCTTTTTTTTTTGTTATTATTCATAACGAAATAATACTGTCAATATTGTATATATAATTATTCGTTCCTCCATAAGTGTGTTTCCTCTTTGCAATAGAGAGCATCAATTAACAAATTAGATCCATCAATTATGGTTTTATTTTGTTAAAAAAAAAGTCGAAAACATTGCAAAAATAATTCAAATATCTCGTAACGAGCAATCTCTATTATTCTAACACCGTTTTCAAATATGTGTGAACTCGTGTGTTTAGTCCATTTGTAAATATGGCTGAGCCTAATAGAATTAACCTCCCGTTCTAGAAAATATGAAAAATAATTCGGAAAAACTAGACTTATAGAAATTAAATTTAATACCGTAAAAATATCATTAAAAACTAGGTGTAGATCTATATGATAACTATATATTTTTTAGTATATTTGTTTAGGGCAATTACACAACCTTATTATTTGAGTGGGGGTAATGCCTATTAAAGTTTAGTTAATAAAAGTCTACTTTTTTTTCGTGCAATGGATCAGTTCAATGATTTTTTCTTTTTTACGCAATTTTGTACTAACTCCTAATTTTTTTAATATGAGCTTGAGCTTGAGCTCAGGGATGCTTGATTCGTTTAGGCTTTTCCCAGAACTGTCCTGATTATCCTGTACTCCGCGGTAATCGACTTCTGCCTGTTTAAGTTCATCCTGAATTTTCCGTGTTTTGTTTTCATTCATTTCCGCAGTCTGAACAGTCCAGTAATTGGAATCGCGTTTATTGTACCTTCTTTTGTTTCGTGATATTTTCGATAAATGTCCGATTTCCATTCTTTTTCTGACTAAAAGGGCATCTTTGGTTGCATCATGTTTATTGGTTTTTGTCTGGTGAATTTGTTTAATAATGTCATTTGTTTTTTCTACACCTTGGCCTGAAAAATTGGCTAAAGTTCCATAACGGCTAATGAAGAAGGGAATGTGGTACAATAGCACGTGCAAGTAAGGCGTTATGTTTTTTGGGTGATAGCCTTCTCGTTTGTTCTGTCCAATTTCCAAAAACTGCGTAATAAACTTATGCACCGTAGTGAAAACAGATTCTTCACTGTATCTTCTCGATTCTTTGGCGGTGATTTCTTCAACAATCTGTAATGCAATGCAGATTAAAACAAAATATCACTTCCTGAGCATTTGTCCGAAATTCAATGAGTAGTTTGCACCTGACGGTATAGTTGTATTCACAGTTGTTTTGGTAATTATCACCTTTAACACATCATCCGGATTAATGTCAATTATCGCGTTATATACATAACGTTGATTAGCGCCAATCAACGTCCCTTTGATGAAATTAGTTATACGAATTAAACCAATTTTAAACATATCAAATTAAACAGTTTGACAAACAAACTTTGATAGAATCCTTAAACTTAAAATGAGGTATGACAAATTATTAAACAACGTTAAATGCAATTTTAAACATATCGAATTGAACAGTTTGACAAACAAACTTTGATAGAATTCTTACATTTACAATGAGTTATGACAAATTATTAAACGTTTTAATTTCATTCATGAATTTGGACAAGTCATACAATATGCATGGATACCGATCACCTTATGGTTTTATTTAACAATTGAATAGTTATAACAATCATCCATTTTATTTAGATAAGATAATATTAACAAATGTTGAAATTTATCCGTTCTGACTATACAAGCATCGAATTTAGGTAAAGGGCATTACATGCTGATATATATGTAAGATAACGCAATATACACCATCTGCACAGCGGGGGTAATAAATAGATTATTACCCCATCATAAATCGTCCGGCAATGGTCGGTAATTATCGGAAGCTTTCGCTAGTAATCACGGAAACGTAAATGTTACCCTAAAACGTTAGTAGTACTTGTAGAAAATGGTAAAAAGGACCAAAATGTTATTACTTTATTTTAATAAAATATATGTCAAATAAAAGGTAAATGAATTTACTACATTAAGCCGTAAGTGCCCTGTTAATTTTTTATTTCTAAAAAAAGATATTTACTAAAGAACGTGTGAAAATTAGCGGAAAAATACCGTTTTCTTACCGGTTTATATGCAATAAAGAGGGAATTTAGGGTGACTGTATTCAAAGTTAAAAAGGACCAAAATATTATTAATATAAATCAAATAAAAAGTGCCTTTTTAAATTTTTGCAAAATAAAATTGTTATTGAGTAAAAACTAAAAAGTTGCTCTATAATCCCATGTAATTTAAGTTATCGATTTTTATAGTCGCTGATTCTCATAGTTGGATATGCGGGTCGTAAAACAAACTATAAAAAAAGCGTAGCCTAGGAAGTTAGGAGAAACTATTAAATACCCATTACATGTGTCTAAAGTTTTGTAATAACGATAGAAGACATACGTATTTTGTATCTTGCCGTTTCTTAAATCAGTCAATACAATTCATTTATTTATAAAGGTGTTTTTTTTAATCGCATAACAGTGTTTGTCTTAACAATAATAATGTTGGCTGCTCCCTATTCGATTACGTCACCCCATGGTACACAATTAAAACCTATCTCATATTGACGCCGCGCTTCCACGCGGCGTCAATAACATCTCCCGTAAGTTGAAATGAAGTCAGGTGCTTGGAAAGTCTATAAAGTGGAAGCATACGTATATGTTAACTGACCGACGTGATATCAATGAATATTGTTGAAAACAGCCTTACACCCAATCAATCAATCCCATAAGCTTGTCAGGGTAAAATGATGATAGAAATATGTATAAATGTAAAAGTTTACTTGTTTCATGGTTGTAATGGTACGATTGTAACGTGATAGAGCCCCCAGTGAGTTGTTACTGTCGTGATTTGGCTTGAATTGCCTTAGCAAGGCTTTTATAGTTACAAGTGAGGTTTAGCTTTAAACACAATCTCCTCCTAAACAATTGGACTGATATCAACCAAACTTCGTGGGAATGATACTGTGGTGGTCCTTTTACAAACTGTTTAAATATTTAATATCATAACAAATGTCCTTTATTGATAAGTTTCATTTACAGTGTCCACTACTAGCAGTTTCATTCACTGTCTTGGTTAATTTTGTCTCCGATATAAGCAGTTACACATAACAAAACTTATTTTGCAGAAGTTTCAACATTTCAAAATATGTATCTCCATCCGGAGTTCAACGCCTTTAAGGTTATACTTACAAACAACCAGTGGAGCTACTAATTCAGCCTTTTTGCCAAACGATCCATCGTGTAAACGGGTAGTGAATGCTCTTATGATGATGTGTGGTTGAACTGTACTTATCTGAGCCGTCCCACGAGAAAAACGAACAGTGTGGACTCGGATCAACATTAGCATGCCGCAAATGCTAACCCGGAAAGAATTTTCGCCTCCTGTGGATTTTCCGTTTCGGGAATCATTCCTCTATACCTCTATTCGCAAGACATGGAATGTGTCGACCCGGATGAGCCCGCGCGGACTGCGCAGGCTAATTTGGGTCGATACATTACTCAGAATCCATAATGTTGGTTTTCTCGTGGAACGGCTCCGATGCATTAAGACCAATAATCAGACGTCGCTGCTCGTGTATTATAATGACTTGCATCCGTTTCATCATGGTGTGTTTGTAAAAAAATAAGGGGGCTTTGAAGCTATATGACAGCTCAGAAAGAAATCGGAACACACATTTGCATTTATTTTATTAACATCTTTCTGCATAGCCAAGTGTGAAGTCAAATTGCAACTATATGTTCCCCCGTGGAAGTAAACACATCTGACTTCTACAATATTGTAAAAAGGGAAGCTAGCTAACTCACTACGAAATAAACCCTCCTTTCTTTTAACAGTATACACGCTGCTTGACGATCATTAGTTTTAGTAGCGCTTCATTATTATGTTATTAATTGAGCCGTCCCACCAGAAAGCCATTATTATGGCCTCTGCGTAATATATCGACCCAGATCAGCATGCGCAGTCCGTGCATACTGATCCGGGCCGACACATTCCGTCTCAGGGGAATAGAGGTATAGAGATAATGATTCCTGAAACAGAAAATCCACAGGAGGCGAAAAGTGTCTATCCGGGTAAGCCTGCGCAGCATGATAATGCTGATCAAGGTCGATTCTTTACGCATAGTCCATACTGTTGGTTGTTCTCGCGGAAAGTCTCATTTCAATCGGGACCGGATTAAAATATTGTATAGAGTAAGTAAGGAAAGAAGATACATGTAGGTCGTTTCAAGCTGCACATTGTATATTCTCATCAAGCCTTGTTCTACGTAACGCAAATCTTCAAGCCGAAAAGGAAGACGCTTGTTCAGCGATAAGAATACAAACAGATGGTTTCATAAAAAAACCCAGATATAGTCGAAAGCACTTAAAACACAAATCTTACAATGCAATCCTTTGGTCAGCGCAGAATTTCATCCATGGAGATCCAGACCAGCCTACGTTGTATCGCTTTCTGGTCTGAAAAATAATTATCTTCTACCATCCTATTGACATTTATGATTTTTAGAGTGTCTTGCTAAATGGTATTAGCCCTAGGATGCATCTCGCGTATGCAATTTGAAATAGTTCTTGGCATTAAAGATGATTTTCTAGGATCATAAATCGGATGACACAACGGACATAGTGTTATTTACCCTTCAAATATGCTACAAATCTGCCTTAGACGATTTGAAATCATTTTGCGAAAACTTTGGAAAGTCTCTTTATATAACAGTTAAGTTATAGATAAGTGTTAAAAAACATTGTGGCAAGGAGAGAAATTACGCATACTGTGCAATTCCTCCTTTTGTTACGATTTTTTCAAACACTACACATTTAAATATTAATGAGCAGGTGCTCGTTTTTTTGTCTAAAGAAATCGCGCAATACAACCAACGTTCATTTCTATGCGGTCATAACAATTGAAAATCATGGCTAAGCTTACTGTCATCATTACAATAATAGTATGTCATTACATACTGACCAACAAGTCAATTAACTCTTTCCCTCATACGACAATTATGCAGCAGACGACTTTGAACATATTTTGTCAAAAAATAGAAAATCTCTATAATTGAATGGATAACCTGTGACTAAAAGTGGAAAACATTGTGGCAAAAGGAGAAATTGCTCGTTTTGAGCAATTTCTTCTTTTGTCACTATGTTTTAAAAAAGTCGTCTGCTGCAGAAGCGTCTATATGAGGGAAAGGTTAAAAAAGAATAATTGGTTATCTAAACGTTACAATGCTTCATTCGGAAACTGTACATATATGGCTTTGTATCTAGAAAAGTCCATTGCCAAGTCTAAAAACATATAGAAAAAGATACTGAATACCATCTAAGTGATGTAGGGGTAGATTATCCGCCTCGGATGCGGGAAGTTTGGTGTTCAAAACCCCGCCGGGTCATACCTAATACTTTAACATTGGCAGTTATAGATTTCCCTCATTAGCGTTAAGGATTTTGGAATAAGCAAAATACTTACTCGCTCGTGTCAGGATAAAAGTACCAATAGCACTGGTAGCGTACCCAGGAAACGTCGTGATATAACTGAAACAGTGTTAAAAGCGGCATAAAACATTTATTAAAAAAGCAAAGGAAGAGATTGCGTTTAGTAGCCACCGTCATATATCCTGGTCAGTGGGCGATGATACACAAGCTGACTTTGCTCTTTACTGATGACACAATTTGACACGATTCCATCAGTCAAACGGTAAAAACTAGTGCAGACGTCAATTACTTTTTTTCAATTAGTAAATAATCAAAACGCATAGAGTATCATTTGAAACTAATTCAGGAGAAAAATCAAACACGAATTTTCATTTGAGATATTACTTGGAAACAAATTAACATCAAATGTATGTTTTAGTAACAGCAAATGTCTGTTTTACTATACTCAGATGTTATTGCTGTGCAGGATTCAATACTTATTTCAATTAGTAAAGAATCATAACGCACTGAGTTTCAATTAAAACTAAGTCTGGAGAAAGAATCAAACACGAATTATCATTTGAGATATTACATTGAAAAATAATTTAACATCAAATGTATGTGTTACTTACATCAAAAGTCTGTTTTACTAACATCAGATGTCTTTTTTACTAACACCAACTGTCTGTTTTACTAACATCAGATGTTATTGCTGTCCTACGTAATGTCATCTGAAAAAAAGAATAAAAATTGAAGCAGCGTGAAATGGATGTTCTTCAAATCTTCTAGGCCTAACGAGTCAACAGTCCAGGGTCAAATTAAAAAAAAGTGCATTGATTCAAAAGGTTTATTAAGATCGACACTTGTCCCAAATTACTTGCGGGCCGATATTGTAGAGCGCGGCTGAAAAAGAAAGAATGTGACTTCTTAGTCGCCTCTTGTTTCCAGTGGTTTATCACATTTCTACTTTCAAAAGTATTATGACACATCTACCGCAGACGACTATTGAAAACATTGTGACAAAAAGAGAACTTATTCAGAATGAGCAATTTTTGCTTTTGCAACGCCTCATCTCTATTTTATAAAAAGACTTTCATGTATACACGAATTTAAATATTTTACTTATCTGTATGTTTCAGTCGCTGCTGCAGGTTTATTGTAAGTGGTAACTGCGCCAGTATAAATGGCTAACATAGGAAAAGAAAGAGTTTTTTCTTGAAGGTTACGCGTCATTTGAGCCATCCCGCGAGAAAACCAACATAATGGCCTCTGCGTAATGTATCGACACATATCAGCCTATGTGGTCCGCACAGTCTGATCCGGGCCGACACATTCCATCTCAGGGGGATAAAGATATAGAGTAATGATTCCTGAAACAGTAAATCAACAGGAGGCGAAAGGTGTTTATCCGGGTAAGCCAGCGCGGCATGCTTAGGCTGATCCTGGTCGATATTTTACGCAATGTCAACAATGTTGGTCCTCTCGCGAGACGGCTCAATTGTGTGTTGTTATGCAT
This sequence comes from Serripes groenlandicus, assembly GCA_031761405.1. Classification (NCBI taxonomy): domain Eukaryota; kingdom Metazoa; phylum Mollusca; class Bivalvia; order Cardiida; family Cardiidae; genus Serripes; species Serripes groenlandicus. Next base: position 13,860,137 of record JASEVX010000014.1, on the reverse strand, counting down.
TCATGCTCTATAACTATATATAATGTTAGCTGCATACTTCCTTTATATATAAATAATATTACTTACATTTATAGAAAGGTTTCATATGTGTACTGATGTGTTTTAAAGCCGTCTACTGCAGTTTTGTTGTAAGTGCCAATGTGTCAATATAATTTGACAAAATAAGACAGATAGTGGGTTTGCGTGAAGGTTGCGCAGCGTTTGTATTGTAATGTTCATCATAGCGAATAGCAGACACTTCATAGGTCAATTGAATGGAAGACTTACCTCGCGATAACTCGAAGTCGAAATGAATCGATAAATTACTTCGAGGTTTCGACTTATTCGAGTGATCGATGAGTTATACTTAAAGCATAATGAATTTCTACCGAAAAGTTCGTTCGTACATTTGACTAGATACATGCACGAGAGATGTTTATGGGGGTTCGTAAACAACCCCTTGATATACAGCTCGCGTCACTACCTGATTTGAATGTTTGCTTTTGACATTTGAAACGAAAACTGAGCATGATAAAATATTAATTTAGTTCACGACAATATACGAATTCGAACGCTTAGGCTCACGAACTTCGGATACACACCTATATATGAGATTTGTATTCAGTGGTCGTCAGCTAGCAACAGTGATGTTTTGGACGAGATCATATAACGAAGACATGGTTAACATCAGAAAATTCGCTTGATGGGTTGATAAAACGCATATGTTTATATGTTTGGGTGCATGAAACACAAGATATACTACCTACAATCGACCTACATATATGCAATACATTTCCATAAATGAACGTATAATTATTGAATAGAGTTATAATCAACTTCTCCCTATTCAACGATGTTTTTCAACAATCGTCTGCTATAAATGCATTTACATGCATCTGTAGGTGGGAAAGGGATAAAGGAACAATTCAAATGCTCATTAATTATTGACAATGTAAAATAGTATATAGTGTCCTTCAAAGAGCCATTTTGAGGGTAAACAAGTACGTCTTCACTAATTATCTGAATTATTATCGTAAAGATACACAAGTCGATATGATTGTTGAACCTTACTTGTATAAACATTAAGGAAATTAAAATGTCTCTTAACAAACTCACAATGTAACTCTTTGCCATATGTTGATAACCTATTCGAAACGTTGAGTTTGCATCCAGATCGGAGCATACAAAATATTGGAGCTGATCTGAGATCTGAACTGTTTGACATTCCGATTGGCTTCATGTTAGCAATAATTTTGAAGGAAGCTATTTGATACACAATTAGAGCAGACGACAATAAAGCAGATATCTTTTCTTTAGCGTCCAAGCAGACACAGTTTCAACAGTCGATATGACTGTGAAACCTCACTTATAGACACTTAAGGAAATTAAAACGTCTCTTAACAAACTCACGATTTAACTCTTTTCACATTGGCGGCGAAAATCGTCAACCATAGGTAACTTTTGTTCTGTTTACATCCAGATCGGACCCAACAGTATGTTTAGGCGGATCTGAGATCCACACTGTTTGACAACCAAATTGATTCTACTTCAACTAGTTTTAAAGATTTAATAATAATGTAGTAGACAACAATAAAATAGACGAAAAAGGTCAAGTGTTGACATCCGATATCCTCTGAGGATTGTATAATTTATATCCTTACCAAAAACAGTAAATCTTTAGCATACGACTATGAAATCACAGAAAGAAACTATGTAGTTATTCTTTGAATTAAAGTATACTTATGGACATGAGTTGAAAATATTGTGGCAAAGGAAGAAATAATAATGAGCAATTATCTTATTTCTATATGTGTTCAGAAGCTGCTGAAGCCTGAAAATGTGTTTACTTGTTGAGAAGTTTGAACGTATTTATCGTATATCATTCTTTAGTGATATGTATCATCAAGGGATGTATGGCCCTGTCACACCAGAACGTTTTAAGCCAACGTGCGCAACGTGTTGGACTTTTGGCAACACGTTAGCAAACGCTGACCAACGCTAGGCCAACGTTAGCAACATGCAGGGCGTTACTCTCACACTAGGACACGCTGTCAAATGCTTAGGCAAAAATATATGTTTCAACATACCTAAAATGTCCATCGTTTGCACACGCTGGCATCGCTGGAGGGTCGTTACTCACGCGTAAAACGCGCTAGATGGTCGTTATTAACCCTCATCTCACACGCTGGACATTTTAGGTATGTTGAAAAAACTATTTAATTAGGGTATTTTATCAATTATTGTATCTGAAGCATAAGGAACGATGCGCAATTTATTTCTAAATGTAGGTGTATGAAACGTATTGTGTGTGATAGAGTACTAAGGAGAATATGCGAAAAAGTTTTGCCTAAAACAAATTTCATTCTTACCACGTTTCATGAAGATTGTTTCAAAGCTGTGGCTTCTAGACTGAATGCTAGGTAAATGTTATGACGCGTGACAATTGACATAGGGTGATCATAACAAGAGGGCCATGATGGCCCTATTTTACTCACTTAATTATACAATGTACTGCAATGCAAAACACACGAAGACAATTATTCCGAATGCAACCTCCACAGTGTTAACAAGATTTTCCTTCATTTGGCCTAGTGATCTATATTTTTTTTACTGATATGACCCATATTTCAACATGTACTAGATATCACCAAGAAAACATTCTGACAAAGTTTCACATTGCTAAAAGTTAAAATGCGGCATTCGGAGTTTGAACAATATTTTCCTTTATTGACCTTGTTTCTGACCCAGTATGACTCATATTTGTACTTGACCTAGATATAATTCAGACAAACATTCTGAAAAAAATCCAGACCAGCCTACGTTGTATCGCTTTCTGGTCTGAAAAATAATTATCTTCTACCATCCTATTGACATTTATGATTTTTAGAGTGTCTTGCTAAATGGTATTAGCCCTAGGATGCATCTCGCGTATGCAATTTGAAATAGTTCTTGGCATTAAAGATGATTTTCTAGGATCATAAATCGGATGACACAACGGACATAGTGTTATTTACCCTTCAAATATGCTACAAATCTGCCTTAGACGATTTGAAATCATTTTGCGAAAACTTTGGAAAGTCTCTTTATATAACAGTTAAGTTATAGATAAGTGTTAAAAAACATTGTGGCAAGGAGAGAAATTACGCATACTGTGCAATTCCTCCTTTTGTTACGATTTTTTCAAACACTACACATTTAAATATTAATGAGCAGGTGCTCGTTTTTTTGTCTAAAGAAATCGCGCAATACAACCAACGTTCAATTCTATGGGATCATAACAATTGAAAATCATGGCTAAGCTTACTGTCATCATTACAATTAATAGTATGCCATTACATACTGACCAACAAGTCAATTTACTCTTTCCCTCATACGACAATTATGCAGCAGACGACTTTGAACATATTTTGTATTAAAAAAGAATAATTGGTTATCTAAACGTTACAATGCTTCATTCGGAAACTGTACATATATGGCTTTGTATCTAGAAAAGTCCATTGCCAAGTCTTAAAACATATAGAAAAAGATACTGAATACCATCTAAGTGATGTAGGGGTAGATTATCCGCCTCGGATGCGGGAAGTTTGGTGTTCAAAACCCCGCCGGGTCATACCTAATACTTTAACATTGGCAGTTATAGATTTCCATCATTAGCGTTAAGGATTTTGGAATAGGCAAAATACTTACTCGCTCGTGTCAGGGTAAAAGTACCAATATCACTGGTAACGTACCCAGGAAACGTCGTGATATAACTGAAACAGTGTTGAAAGCGGCATAAAACATTATTTAAAAAAGCAAAGGAAGAGATTGCGTTTAGTAGCCACCGTCATATATCCTGGTCAGGGGGCGATGATACACAAGCTGACTTTGCTCTTTACTGATGACACAATTTGACACGATTCCATCAGTCAAACGGTAAAAACTAGTGCAGACGTCAATTACTTTTTTTCAATTAGTAAATAATCAAAACGCATAGAGTATCATTTGAAACTAATTCAGGAGAAAAATCAAACACGAATTTTCATTTGAGATATTACTTGGAAACAAGTTAACATCAAATGTATGTTTTAGTAATAGCAAATGTCTGTTTTACTATACTCAGATGTTATTGCTGTGCAGGATTCAATACTTATTTTAATTAGTAAAGAATCATAACGCACTGAGTTTCAATTAAAACTAAGTCTGGAGAAAGAATCAAACACGAATTATCATTTGAGATATTACATTGAAAAATAATTTAACATCAAATGTATGTGTTACTTACATCAAAAGTCTGTTTTACTAACATCAAATGTCTTTTTTACTAACACCAACTGTCTGTTTTACTAACATCAGATGTTATTGCTGTCCTACGTAATGTCATCTGAAAAAAAAAAAAAATTGAAGCAGCGTGAAATGTATGTTCTTCAAATCTTCTAGGCCTAACGAGCCAACAGTCCAGGGTCAAATTAAAAAAAAAGTGCATTGATTCAAAAGGTTTATTAAGATCGACACTTTTCCCAAATTACTTGCGGGCCGATATTGTAGACCGCGGCTGAAAAAGAAAGAATGTGACTTCTTAGTCGCCTCTTGTTTCCAGTGGTTTATCACATTTCTACTTTCAAAAGTATTATGACACATCTACCGCAGACGACTATTGAAAACATTGTGACAAAAAGAGAACTTATTCATAATGAGCAATTTTTGCTTTTGCAACGCCTCATCTCTATTTTATAAAAAGACTTTCATGTATACACGAATTTTAATATTTTACTTATCTGTATGTTTCAGTCGCTGCTGCAGGTTTATTGTAAGTGGTAACTGCGCCAGTATAAATGGCTAACATAGGAAAAGAAAGATTTTTTTCTTGAAGGTTACGCGTCATTTGAGCCATCCCGCGAGAAAACCAACATAATGGCCTCTGCGTAATGTATCGACACATATCAGCCTATGTGGTCCGCACAGTCTGATCCGGGCCGACACATTCCATCTCAGGGGGATAAAGATATAGAGTAATGATTCATGAAACAGTAAATCAACAGGAGGCGAAAGGTGTCTATCCGGGTAAGCCAGCGCGGCTTGCTTAGGTTGATCCTGGTCGATATTTTACGCAATGTCAACAATGTTGGTCCTCTCGCGAGACGGCTCAATTGTGTGTTGTTATGCATTCATGTTCTATAACTATATATAATGTTAGCTGCATACTTCCTTTATACATAAATAATATTCCTTACATTTATAGAAAGGTTCCATATGTGTACTGATGTGTGTTAAAGCCGTCTACTGCAGTTTTGTTGTAAGTGCCAATGTGTCGATATAATTTGACAAAATAAGACAGATAGTGGGTTTGCGTGAAGGTTGCGCAGCGTTTGTATTGTAATGTTCATCATAGCGAATAGCAGACACTTCATAGGTCAATTGAATGGAAAACTTACCTCGCGATAAATCGAAGTCGAAATGAATCGATAAATTACTTCGAGGTTTCGACTTATTCGAGTGATCGATGAGTTATACTTAAAGCATAATGAATTTCTACCGAAGAGTTCGTTCGTACATTGGACTAGATACATGCACGAGAGATGTTCATGGGGGTTCGTAAACAACCCCTTGATATACAGCTCGCGTCACTACCTGATTTGAATGTTTGCTTTTGACATTTGAAACGAAAACTGAGCATGATAAAATATTAATTTAGTTCACGACAATATACGAATTCGAACGCTTAGGCTCACGAACTTCGGATACACACCTATATATGAGATTTGTATTCAGTGGTCGTCAGCTAGCAACAGTGATGTTTTGGACGAGATCATATAACGAAGACATGGTTAACATCAGAAAATTCGCTTGATGGGTTGATAAAACGCATATGTTTGTATGTTTGGGTGCATGAAACACAAGATATACTACCTACAATCGACCTACATATATGCAATACATTTCCATAAATGAACGTATAATTATTGAATAGAGTTATAATCAACTTCTTCCTATTCAACGATGTTTTTCAACAATCGTCTGCTATAAATGCATTTACATGCATCTGCAGGTGGGAAAGGGATAAAGGAACAATTCAAATGCTCATTAATTATTGACAATGTAAAATAGTATATAGTGTCCTTCAAAGAGCCATTTTGAGGGTAAACAAGTACGTCTTCACTAATTATCTGAATTATTATCGTAAAGATACACAAGTCGATATGATTGTTGAACCTTACTTGTATAAACATTAAGGAAATTAAAATGTCTCTTAACAAACTCACAATGTAACTCTTTGCCATATGTTGATAACCTATTCGAAACGTTGAGTTTGCATCCAGATCGGAGCATACAAAATATTGGAGCTGATCTGAGATCTGAACTGTTTGACATTCCGATTGGCTTCATGTTAGCAATAATTTTGAAGGAAGCTATTTGATACACAATTAGAGCAAACGACAATAAAGCAGATATCTTTTCTTTAGCGTCCAAGCAGACACAGTTTCAACAGTCGATATGATTGTGAAACCTCACTTATAGACACTTAAGGAAATTAAAACGTCTCTTAACAAACTCACGATTTAGCTCTTTTCACATTGGCGGCGAAAATCGTCAACCATAGGTAACTTTTGTTCTGTTTACATCCAGATCGGACCCAACAGTATGTTTAGGCGGATCTGAGATCCACACTGTTTGACAACCAAATTGATTCTACTTCAACTATTTTTAAAGATTTTACAATAATGTAGTAGACAACAATAAAATAGACGAAAAAGGTCAAGTGTTGACATCCGATATCCTCTGAGGATTGTATAATTTATATCCTTACCAAAAACAGTAAATCTTAAGCATACGACTATGAAATCACAGAAAGAAACTATGTAGTTATTCTTTGAATTAAAGTATACTTATGGACATGAGTTGAAAATATTGTGGCAAAGGAAGAAATAATAATGAGCAATTTCTTATTTCTATATGTGTTCAGAAGCTGCTGAAGCCTCAAAATGTGTTTACTTGTTCAGATGTTTGAACGTATTTATCGTATATCATTCTTTAGTGATATGTATCATCAAGGGCTGTATGGCCCTGTCACACCAGAACGTTTTAAGCCAACGTGCGCAACGTGTTGGACTTTTGGCGACACGTTAGCAAACGCTAACCAACGCTAGGCCAACGTTAGCAACATGCAGGGCGTTACTCTCACACTAGGACACGCTGTCACATGCTTAGGCAAGTATATATGTTTCAACATACCTAAAATGTCCATCGTTTGCACACGCTGGCATCGCTGGAGGGTCGTTACTCACGCGTAAAACGCGCTAGATGATCGTTATTAACCCTCATCTCACACGCTGGACATTTTAGGTATGTTGAAAAAACTATTTAATTAGGGGATTTTATCAATTATTGTATCTGAAGCATAGGGAACGATGCGCAATTTATTTCTAAATGTAGGTGTATGAAACGTATTGTGTGTGATAGAGTACTAAGGAGAATATGCAAAAACGTTTTGCCTAAAACAAATTTCATTCTTACCACGTTTCATGAAGATTGTGTCAAAGCTGTGGCTTCTAGACTGAATGCTAGATAAATGTTATGACGCGTGACAATTCACATAGGGTGATCACAACAAGAGGGCCATGATGGCCCTATTTCACTCACTTAATTATACAATGTACTGCAATGCAAAACACATGAATACAATTATTCCGAATGCAACCTCCACAGTGTTAACAAAATTTTCCTTCATTTGGCCTAGTGATCTATATTTTTTTACTGATATGACCCATATTCCAACATGTACTAGATATCACCAAGACAACATTCTGACAAAGTTTCATATTGCTAAAAGTTAAAATGCGGCCTTCGGAGTTTGAACAATATTTTCCTTTATTGACCTTGTTTCTGACCCAGTATGACTCATATTTGTACTTGACATAGATATAATTCAGACAAACATTCTGAAAAAAAATCAAGCTGCTGAAGCAAAATAAGCGGCATCCAAAGTGTTAACAAGATTTTCTTCCAATTTGGCCTAGTGACCTAGTTTTTGATCCTACATGACCCATATTCGAACTTCGCCTAGATATCATTTAGATTAACATGCTCATCAAATGTCAAGCTGCTGTAGCAAAACATGCGTCTTATACATAGTTAACATGATTTCCCTTCAATTTGACCTAGTGACCTAGTTTTTAACCTCATATGGCCCAGTTTCGAACTCGTCCAAGATTTGATGGAGATGAATGTTCTGTTAAACTGACATAGCCAGTCAGTTATATCACGGCAATTCCTGGGTTAGTAACCAGTACTACCTGCAAATTTAACCTGACATAGCAAGTCAGTCGTAATACTAACCCCACAAACATGAGCGCCAAGGAAGGCAGCCATTACTAACATTTTAAAAGTCTTTGGTATGACCCGACCGGGGATTGAACCTAGATCCCACGCACCCGAGGCGGACGTTCTACCACTTTACCATCGAGGCGATGACCAGGTCCGGATCCTCATGCGAAGATATAATTACAGTGGACTCTCGATAAGTCGAAGAATAATGTTAACCATAAACCACTTCGAGTGATCGGGGTGTTCGAGTGATCCTACCATTTATAATAAGTTATTGTGATATATAGTTTTCAAGTATGATTAAATGTTTATTATCAAAAGTAAGCTAGTAAGTAAGCTTAAAACATATAAAGAAAACAGCGAAACATCATTTAGCATTGCTTGTCTGGGACATCAGAACTGTAGATAAACTGTTTGTAACATACATATCCGTTCAAGGGATTGGTTCGATTTAAACAAAATATTCGAATTATTTCATGTTCGTGTTATCGCTTGTCTATTATATAACAACGACTACAATATGATACAACTCATTTGATTTTGTCATTAAAGAAATCAGACATACGTTGAAAAATTATGTATTTCAACTACTTTTTCTTTCACAGAGATCAGGATCCCGATAATAGTGTCAATTAATAAATGCAATTTGTTGACAAAAAGTAAAATAGTCACATAGCTATACACACACAGAAAAACACACAGAAAGTACCCTTCTGAGAGATATTTATTATTTGAACATCAATTGAATATGTATTGCTCTTTATGCTTTACCACCAACAGGCTATTTAAGAAAAAAAATTGAAAAAAGGAGAAATTTGCTCATCATGAGCAATATTTCCTTTCTTTTCCACAATGATTTCAATTCTATAAGATAAATATAATTATTTTCATTTATAGATCTATTCCATATGTTTGCTTAGATATTTTCATATCCACCTGTTGTAAATGTGTTGTATGTGAGAAAGGGTTAGATTACTACTTACATGTACTAACAGATAATAAACTTTATAATGAGTTCAGCTAATTTTGCAAATAGTGTGCTCAAATTTTTTTGAAAAAGGACTGCTACATTCCAACAAAAATATTAGTATAAATGCATATATATCAGATATTTCAAGCTTTGTGACGTTTTGATGTTAGATATTTTCCTCAATTGTGAACACAAAACGTTGTGTTTTCTGTATGATCTTGTCTTGTGATCGATTTTGAGATTAAAATGTCGAAATATAATATTGGAGCACAACAGAATATCCACAAAAATTCAAACTTACATTTCCAGAAGCAAACCAAAGGTCGTTGTGGAAAGCGTCCCCATAAGCCAACTGGGTGAGATAACTCTTCAACAAAGTATAAAGTTAAATACAATATAACAAGAGCGCCGAAAGCGAACGCCAACGCTGTTCTGTCTTTTTCTAACTCGAACAAGGGTCATTATTGAATACTTATTAAAGTCAGATTTATGTGACTTGGTATATACATACGCATTGTTCCAAGACACGTGTCTACTAAGTTTCATTTTGAACGATGTTTAAGTTATAAGGTAAGATTTAAGTTTTGTGACGACACAGAGGACTCAGACGACGCAGCAGCCGACGACGACGACGTCGACACAGCCGACTCAGACGACGCAGCAGACGACGACGACGACGGCAAGGGTATTACAATACCCCAACTTTAGTTCTTACAAAAAAAGACGAGCTAAAACAAAAATATATATATAGATGACTGGAACACCTATAGAGAGAGAGATATGTTTAAAAGTTATTTTTCGTAGGGAATTGTGTATTTGTATAAATATATATCACAACAAAAACAGTATATAATTCAATATGTCGGCCGTAGGTTATATTTAACAAAGATGGTGAGTCCTTCTTGAAAGTATTGAACCATTAGTAATATCCTTTTCGTGTTTAAACATTTGTGAAGTGAAATAACCCTGCACACAGAGCACGTGCGATCCGTGAAGACGAAGATCAATGTGAGAATCCGCATATATCACTAATGGTTGATCGAGAGTCAGAGAGGGTTCTAATAAACTTCTTAACCCTTTCCAACATGTAGACGAATTTTGAGGTATATGAAGCAGTCAACCTTTGAAGACATTGTGGTATAATTAGAAATGGCTCAAAATGAGTAATTTCTCCTTTTTCCACAATGCCTTAAAATACTTCAGGATTTAGTATTTCATTCAAAGAGATTTTCTACAATTTTTCTTTGTTTCTTTGATATTTCTAAAGTTGCCTGGTGTAGATCTCTTTTATGTAGGAAAGAGTTAACGTATACTTAAGCTGTACTTGAAGAACAGTTTGTAATTTTATTTCCGTGTAAAGTTTGTCAAATTAAACGCACACGGAGCACTAGGTTCCAGTTAAGACGAAAATCAGTGTGAGAATCGGCATAAGTATGTATCTGGATCTACCCTTGTCGATCAAAAATCCCAGGGTGGTTTGGGGGGGGGGGGGATATCTAAACACTTCTTAACCCTTTTTCACATGAAGAAGCATTTTGACGCATATGAAGGAGACGAATTTAGAAAACATTCTGACGAAAGGAATATTGGCTCAAAAGGAATAAATTTTCCTTTTGTCACAATGTTTTATACGGATTGGCTAGATTTTTTCAAGCAGATTACTCTTGCAACCATTGAGCCAAAAGGGGAACATGCTTTAAAAGAATACTTACTCCTTTATCACATGTTTTCAACCTTTTCCAGTAATTATACTTTCATTTATACAGAATATAGCTGTTTTAAAAGTCGTGTGTATAGCGTATTTGGTGTATGGTGGACAGGGTTAGCGAATGTATACTTGAGCTGCGCTCCGAGAAAAACAACTATTCATTATTTTCCTTACGTTTAAAGTATTTAGTAAATTGAAAACAACCTACACACAAGGCACGTACGACCAGTGTCGACGCAAATCTATTTCAGAATAAACATCTGAAGTGATGGGTGATGAGTCAAAGAGGGATTCAAAACACGTCTTAACACTTTCCCACATAAAGACGCACTTTGACGCATATGAAGCAGACGACTTTTGAAAATTGTGTGACAAAAGGAGCAACTGCTCAAAACCACCAATTTCTACTTATGTCATAATGTTTACAACTATTATTTAGTAATTATACTTTCTTTTATAGAAAACAACCTTGTCTGTTACGATTTTTTTTTGTGTGTGGAAAATATCTTATTTATCTGCACTGCGCTCCATAAAAGCCAACAGTTAGTAACTTTCTTTCCGTGTAAAATGTGTAAAGGTAAAAATAAACTATGTACACTGAGAACGTGCTTCCAGTGTAGAGGAAGATCATATGAAGCAGACGACATTTGTTAATAAAGTGACGAACATGTTCTAAACTAGTAAATTCTCCTTTTTCCACAACATTTCAAAAATTTAGGTCATTACACATTCATCCATAGATATTTTTCAACAATTTTGATTTGATATATTCAAAGTCGTCTGCTGTAAATTTGTTGTTTGAGAGAAAGTGTTAATGTACTTGAGTCAAATAAACCTTAATACAGAGCACGTGCGACCGGTTTCGACGCAGATCTATGTGAGAATCCGCATAGATCTGTATCTGCACTAAACAACTTTATAACCCTTTTTCCAACATACAACTTCTACTACTACTACTACTACTTCTACTACTACTACTACTACTACTACTACTACTACTACAACTACTACTAAAACTACTACTACTACTACTACTACTACTACTACTACTACTACTACTACTACTACTACTACTACTACTATTATTACTACTACTACTACTACTACTACTACTACTACTACTACTACTACTACTACTACTACTATCACTATCACTACTACTACTACTACTACTACTATTACTACTAATACTACAACTACTACAACTACTACTACTACTACTACTACTACTACTACTACTACTACTACCACTACTACTACTACTACTACTACTACTACTTCTGATACTACTACTACTAATATTACTATTACTACTAATACTACTACTACTAATACTTGTTATTAAACTACTACTACTTCTACTACTGCAGCTACTACTACTTCTTCTACTGCTGCTATTTCTATACTACTACAGCTTCTATTAACACTACTACAACTACTTCTTCTACTTCGCAGTTTCACTCCACCTTCTCTTTTTCAAATGACAATCTCGGCTTTTCTACAAACTCTGTTTCTATTGTCCTCCCACTTGATAATACTTAAAACCACTTATCAAAAATGATAATGTCCCGGTGCATGTTAGAAAAACGTAAGTGGTACTTTGAATCTCTCAAGGAAATAACGACACTCTGTTTCCTGTTGAAACAATAGATTAACGAAACCGGACAAAATAGACAAAGTTAAGAGTTGATTTGTATGTATATGCGCTATATCCATGCTGACATAGTACTTTTATTGCTATCTTACAATGCCCAGCTATATGCAAAACGACGAAAAACCTCATTCGGACACTGGAGAAAATAGGAAATTAACTTTAGAGGTTTTGTCAACCACGTAGATCCAACCCAGTATGCGTCTATGCGCAGTATACTACGGATATTTTTAATCCGTTTGTTAGTCGCACAAGCATTCGACAAGCACCTTTACAAAGCACTGAAGCAGAACAAAAAGCCGTTCTTTTGACAAAAAAATAACATTGACTCCAATCGAAGACAGAAACTGTAGAATCCTGCTATATAATGTTAACTGTTATCTATTGATATGATTTATAACACAGCAGAAATTCGTCATCCTCATGACTTGTGAGGGAATCATTTTTAAGATGTATTATGCCGCTTTCAGCAATATATCAGTTATATCACGGCGTTTCCTGGGAAAGGCTGGTTATTTCTGTCCTGACAACAGGAAGACACTCGTATTTATAACCCAAAAACCATGAGCCCCAAGGAACAAAAGCCATTACTACCATGTTTAAAGTGTTTTGTATTACCTGGGTCGTATGAGGGATAAAGTATATCATCAAATATAACATTGACATTGTAAAATATTAAAATATGGTGCCTTGGTACTTCATTACTTGTCTGTCTGTTGGAAACATACTCACTGTATGTGTATATACATGCATATAACTATCTGAGGTCAGAACAAATGGAAATGTATACGTTTATCTGGGAGTAACAATTCGTCAGAACACTGCTTTATGAAGGAAATTAATACTAATTCTTTAAATTTATGAATATATATATTTCACATTCGCCAGTAGAAATCATTGTTGAACCGTACCTATATATTCTTTTGAAATTAAAACGTTTCTAAACAAATTCAAAATTTAACTCTTTGCTCGCTAACGTCAAATGTCGCCAACCATTGATAACCCATGTTCATTTTTGCATCCAGATCGGACCCCACAGCATGTATAGGCTGATCTGTTATCCACACTCTTTGACACCCAGATTGATTACAATTAAGCATTCTAAACCAGATTTCAAGAGCGTAGTATACGGCAATAAGTCGAAAAATATCAAGTGTTTCTTTTCGACATCCTGTGAAGGGTGTATAATATGAACCCTTCCAACAGATCACTCTTCAGCAGACTACTATGAACTCATATAAGAACAGCTATGTAAACTATATATGCATTAAAGCATACATGTACTTATTGACATGAGTTGAAAACATTGTGACAGAGAAAGAAATGACTAATTATGAGCAATTTATACGTTTGACACAATATATTCAAAATCTGCAGAAGCGTCAAAATACGTCACTTGTTGGAAAGGGTATGTATCGTATAGCATTCTCTTTTCTTATCTCTTATCAACTAGGAAAAAACACGTAAGGCGACCTGACAGGCCTGATATAACTTTTACAATACTATTAAACTTTAAGACTAAAGAACTTCGGTGTAGGCGATAATTCGATTGGATGACGCAATGGTGTGACACGACCTGTAATAGGCAGTCATCGTACGAGCGTCTGCTACTACAGCGAAATTTAGGATTTTATGATAAATAGTGGTATTTGCTTTATACATTAACCTAGGCAATATATTATGTTTATACTAAATTGAGACTATTGAAACTCAAGCCAGTCAATCATAAAATAACCCAATACGCATATTTCCTTACTAAGCCTCGCTTGATATGCATATCTCCGTACTAAGCCGCGCCTTGTATTCAGATATCCGTACCAAAGTCCTGATGTGTCAAATAATCTGCACAATACGTACCTCTATGACTCTTCCACGTCACCAGCACAATTTCTTATAGCCTTTCCATTCTTCAGTCAGCTGTAATGATACTGTCTCCGCCACCAATCCAAGGGTCGCAAGTAGATACAGGACTCGACTGAAGACAGACAAATTAATGATCAACTTAATTATTTATTAGCCTGTTCTTTTGTAAAAGGTACAAGATGGATTTTGGAGATAGAGTACGTCCAGATCTATACTGTTCATCAACTATGACTTGAGTAATCTTCATAGGTCGATGATAAATGGTATGTTTAAGGAATACATGTAATTAGAAATTGATGTTTGGACTATCTTGTCAGCTGAATATAAGTTTGAATAAAAAAATATTCAACCGAAAAACTGGAATCATGATCTATTAAGTTGATTAAAACGATGTATAAAATAATTTCAAATAAATTGTCAAGTCTACAACACTAGGCTGTAGTATGGAACGCCACAAATGCCGATCGTCTCGGTGGTGAAGTTGTAGAGCGTCCGCCTCTGTTACAGGAGGTCACAGGTTCGATCCCTGGCCGGTCATACCAAAGACTTTAAAACTGACGGTAATGGCGGCCCTCCTTTGAGCTCAGGCTGAACGACTGGTGTCAGGATAAACGGACCAGTAGTACCAGTAACTCATCCAGAAAATGCCGTCATATAACTGAAAAAATATTTTAAGCGGCTTAAAACCCAATCTATCAATTAAATGATTAGCTGAACAACCGGGATCATGACCAATGTACTTAATTAAATCGATATAAACAATGATTTCAAATAACGGTTCCTCCAGGCTATTCAAGCCTACGAAACTACCTCGGCTACAGCAAATATGCAAATAATTCGGTATAAATGTCAGTGACAGATCTCTAATCCATTAATATCTATGTAAACACCAGTACTAGGCTATGAATTGTGCCATGCTCAAGAGTACTCCGCCAGGACCGCCGGAGTAGGGATCGATCCCGGAATAGTCGGTTTCAAATCTCTCCCCCCCCCCATGTTGATGCTCCAAAACTATAAAGTTTCATTTGTGCGCAGAATTTGTGCTCAAGTATTCGATTGGTCAGAAGCAAATTCGTTCTCCACATTGACAAATCAGAAGAATTATTTAGATCCTTAAGTCTATTTCTGAGCACGGAGAATATTTTAAGCGTTTTATACTTTCGGGCACAATTCCACCACCCATACTTAATACTTTTAGGCACAATTCCACCACCCATACTTAACACTTTCAGGCACAATTCCACCACCCATACTTAATACTTTCGGGTACAATTCCACCACCCATACTTAATACTTTCGGTCACAATTCCACCACCCATACTTAATACTTTCGGGCACAATTCCACCACTCATACTTAATACTTTCGGGCACAATTCCACCACCCATACTTAATACTTTCAGGCACAATTCCACCACCCATACTTAATACTTTCAGGTACAATTTCACCACCCATACTTAATACTTTCGGGTACAATTCCACCACCCATACTTAATACTTTCGGGCACAATTTCACCACCTATACTTAATACTTTCGGGTACAATTCCACCACCCATACTTAATACTTTCGGGCACAATTCCACCACCCATACTTAATACTTTCAGGCACAATTCTTCCACCCATACTTAATACTTTCGGGTACAATTCCACCACCCATACTTAATACTTTCAGGCACAATTCCACCACCCATACTTAATACTTTCGTGCACCATTCCACCACCCATACTTAATACTTTCGGTCACAATTCCACCACCCATACTTAATACTTTCGGGCACAATTCCATCACCCAAACTTAATACTTTCAGGCACAAGTTATTGTGATATAGAATAATGGTAACCATAAACCACTTCGAGTGATCGGGGTGTTCGAGTGATCCTACCATTTATAATAAGTTATTGTGATATATAGTTTTCAAGTAGGATTAAATGTTTATTATCAAAAGTAAGCTAGTAAGTAAGCTTAAAACATATAAAGAAAACAGCGAAACATCATTTAGCATTGCTTGTCTGGGACATCAGAACTGTAGATAAACTGTTTGCAACATACATATCCGTTCAAGGGATTTGTTCGAGTTAAACAAAATATTCGAATTATGTCATGTTCGTGTTATCGCTTGTCTATTATATAACAACGACTACAATATGATACAACTCATTTAATTTTGTCATTAAATAAATCAGACATACGTTGAAAATGTATGTATTTCAACTACTTTTTCTTTCACAGAGATCAGGATCCCGATAATAGTGTCAATTAATAGTTGACAAAAAGTAAAATAGTCACATAGCTATACACACACAGAAAAACACACAGAAAGTACCCTTCTGAGAGATATTTATTATTTGAACATCAATTGAATATGTATTGCTCTTTATGCTTTACCACCAACAGGCAATTTAAGAAAAAAATGTGAAAAAAGGAGAAATTTGCTCATTATGAGCAATATTTCCTTTCTTTTCCACAATGATTTAAATTCTTTAAGATAAATATAATTATTTTCATTTATAGATCTATTCCATATGTTTGCTTAGATGTTTTCATATCCACCTGTTGTAAATGTGATGTATGTGAAAAAGGATTGAATTACTACTAACATGTACTAAAAGATAATGAACTCTTTAATGATTTCAGCTAATGTTGCAATTAGTGTGCTCATTATTATTTGAAAATGAACTGCTACATTCCAACACAAATGTTAGTAAATATGCATATATATCAGCATATCTCAAGCTTTGTGACGTTTTGATGCTAACTATTTTCCTCAATTGTGAACACCAAACGTTGTGTTTTTGTGTATGATCTTGTCTTGTGATCGATTTCTAGATTAAAATGTCGAAATATAATATTGGAGTACAACAGAGTATCCACAAACATTCAAACTTACATTTCCCAATGCAAACCAAAGGTCGTCAGGGGAAGCGGCCCCATACGCCAACTGGGTGAATTCTGCAAAAAACTATAAAGTTAAATAAAATATAACAATAGCGCCGAAAGCGAACGCCAACGCTGTTCTGCCTTTTTCTAATTCAAACAAGGGGCATTATTTAATAGTTATTGAAGTCAGATTTATGTGACTTGGTATAGACATACGTATTGTTCCAAGACACGTGTCTACTAAGTCTCATTTTACACGATTTTTAAGTTATACGGTAAGGTTTAAGTTTTGTGACGACACAGCCGACTCAGACGACGCAGCAGACGACGACGACGTCGACGACGACACAGCCTACTCAGCAGATGACGACGACGACGACACAGCCCACTCAGACGACGCAGCAGACGACGACGACGACGCCAAGGGTATTACAATACCCCAACTTTAGTTCTTACAAAAAAAGACGAGCTAAAAAAAAATTATATATATAGATGACTGGAACACCTATAGAGAGAGATATGTTTAAAAGTTATTTTTCGTAGGGTGTATTTGTATAAATATATATCACAACAAAAACAGTATATAATTCAATATGTCGACCGTTGGTTTTATTTAACAAAGATGTTGGGTCCTTCTTGAAAATATTGAATCATTAGTAATATCCTTTCCGTGTTCAAACATTTTTGAAGTCAAATAACCCTGCACACAGAGGACGTGCGACCCGTGAAGACGAAGATCAATGTGAGAATCCGCATATATCACTAATGGTTGATCGAGAGTCAGAGTGGGTTCTAAGAAACTTCTTAACCCTTTCCAACATGTAGACGAAGTTTGAGGTATATGAAGCAGTCAACCTTTGAAAACATTGTGGCATAATTAGAAATGGCTCAAAATGAGTAATTTCTCCTTTTTCCACAATGCCTTAAAATACTTCAGGATTTAGTATTTCATTCAAAGAGATTTTCTACAATTTTTCTAAAGTTGCCTGGTGTAGATCTCTTTTATGTAGGAAAGAGTTAACGTATACTTGAGCTGTACTTGAAGAACAGTTTGTAATTTTATTTCCGTGTAAAGTTTGTCAAATTAAACGCACACGGAGCACTAGGTTCCAGTTAAGACGAAAATCAGTGTGAAAATCGGCATAAATATGTATCTACAATTGTCGATCAAGAATCACATGGGTGTGTGTGGGGGGGGGGGGGGGGGAGGGTTATCTAAATACACGAAATTAGAAAACATTCTGACGAAAGGTATAGTGGCTTAGAGGGAACAATTTCACCTTTTGTCACAATGTTATTTATTGATTGGCTAGATTTTCTCAAGCATATTACTGCCAAAGGGAGATATTGCTTTAAAAGAACAATTTCTCATTTCTCATTTTTTCAACCTTTTCCAGTAATTATACTTTCATTTATACAGAATATAACTGTTTTAAAAGTCGTGTGTATAGCGTATATATATACTTTCATGTATACAGAATATAACTGTTTTAAAAGTCGTGTGTATAGCGTATATATATACTTTCATGTATACATAATATAGCTGTTTTAAAAGTCGTGTGTATAGCGTATATATATACGTTCATGTATACATAATATAA